>JAQZBX010020542.1:0-32925 GCA_029593785.1 Cabassous unicinctus
CATTTCTGGATATAATCTGCTTTATTATGCACAATGTCAATCCAAACATTTATATAAACTCTCTGGTCGGGGTGGGGAACCCCATAAACAACAGACCATATAGCAAACAACAGAGATAAATCAAATGAGCCTTCTGAAGGCCAATCTACTTGGAAGGCTGGCCATTCAAGTTCATAGAGGGTCCGTAGCCTGGATCTGCTGGCTTCCCATAATCACAGGATCTCTTAAAGAAATCGGAAAAGTTAGCAAGAATGCATTCAAGAGGAGTCCGCGGAGTGGATTTTCCTTGTCCCATCCTGTTAGGGTTGAAACAGTTAAAACACTAAGAAACACTGAACATAGACAGACAGACGAACAAAACACTGGAGACTAGTTTCACTTCCACTCACACAGCCAAATATCAAAGTGAAACCTAACGGTTTCCAAAATCAGGAGAGGGCGTCCCGACCCTGATTCGGGGAGTGCAGTACCGTGGCGTCCCGCCTGCAACAGCCCCACAAATGCTCCGGAGCCAACACAAAAGGGAAAATCCCTTACCAGATTCCTCGAGGCCACAGTCCTAGTCCGAATCCGATCACAAATCGAAAGCAAAGGCTTTTTGTTAAGAGTAACGAGGTAGTCTTTCCCTCTGAGTTAAAAGCGATGGCACTGGTAGAAGACAGTCCAGGGAGTTTGCTCTCAGGTGAGGCTGCAAGCCCAGCTGCTGTGCCAGGGTCCAGCCAGGGAAGGGTTATGGACTTCCTCTTCATGCAAAGGACAAAGGTCCGCTTGGAGGCATTGTGAGCAAAGCAGAGGATTCTGCCTGCGTGCTATTTTCTATAGAAGTCACCCCATAAGAGTCATTATTTAATATAGCATTTGTTGAAGTGGTTAAAGTGTGCTTATTGTAATAAAAAAGTTATACTCTTGAGAGTCTTAAATAAAAACATTCATAATTATGAACTAATTTAGATGGAGAAGCTGATCTAAAACAGAGGAATAGACCTCGTGTTTAAGCTCTATGACTAAGGCACAAGCTTTAGCCAGCTGTAAACAAGATCCCTGATCTCAGGAGTGTAATGTAGATGATTATTCCCCCTCCCCTAACTGTTCGAAGCTAGTGTGGGGTGCGGGTGGGGGAATCCTTCCTTAGGCTTCTTTTCTGGATCAACTGCATCCACTTAGCAGATGGAGTGGAGGCTTTCATGGGCTCAGCTTGGATGTGGCGTGCATCAGGGCCACATGTCACTCACTGACTAAAGAGGGCAGATACATGGTCTAGCTGTGTGCCCAGAAGTAACCATTAGCTAGTGTTTTAGTCAGCCAAAGGGGTGCTGATGCAAAGTACCAGAAATCTGTTGGCTTTTATAAAGGGTATTTATCTGGGGCAAAAGCTTACAGTTATAAGGCCCTAAAGAGTCCAAATCAAGGTTCCTTTCTCACCAAAGTCAGTTGCCACGTGTAGAAGCAAGATGGTTGCCGATCTCTGTGAGGGTTCAGCCTTCCTCTCGCTCAGCTACAGGCTGGCATAGGGCTTGTTTCTTTCCGTCATCTCTCCCCGGAGCTCCAGAATCAAAGTTCTCTCCTCTGCCATGTCTATGGGGCTCTCTCTCTTCCCCGTGTCTTCTTCTGTGAGTGTCCGTTTATATCAGGCCACCAAGGAGGTGGCGACCCAACCCTGAGTCATGCTCTACCGACGTGGTCAAATTAAATCTCTAATCTTAATGTAATTTAATCAAGACATGCCAGTGGAATCTCATGCATTCAAAGGGTATCACTTCCAGAGGAACAGACCAGTTTACAAACATAATCCTTATCTTTTTGGGGGTTCATAAATAATCTCAAACTGCCACAGCTAGACTCTGCCATGTGTACCAAGTGCCATGTGAGGTAGGCTCACCTGTAGTGCAGGAAAACTGTCCAGGAGAGAATTGGTAGCCTTTTGGGTATAAAGCCTGGAAGCTCAAGGAGCATGTCAGGCATTGTAATGATGAGAGACATGTTTTAGTTCTTGAAGCCCTTTGCACCTACCAAGACTTTGGCTGTCTTTGTCACTCATGAATTAGCTCATTTAAAAACAATGTGCTGGACACTGATAAATATGTTGGAATTTCTCACAAGTGCCAGGGATACAGACAGGCGACTGAGCCCTTCCCTGCCTTGTGGAGCTCCCAGTCCAGTGCGGAGACAGAGAGTATGTGCCCTGCAGTATTTCAGACATTTGCTAGGAGTCTGCTAGGGGAGGCGCCAAGGAGATAAAGAGGCTCCTGGCAGGGTCCACGGGGGTCAAGGCAGGCCTCGGAGAGGAGGGGAAGCATGAGCAAAGCCCTGGAAGATGAGGGCCAAGCAGTAAAGCATCGGATTTTAAAGAGCATGGATTTTGTAGTGAAAAAGATCTCTGGTTAGTATCTTAGTTCTCCCACTAAGTGGGACCATGAGCAAGTTACTCAGCTTTTCTAAACCTTGGTTCCTTCATCTGTGAAGCAGGTGTTTTGCAGTCACATAATAGAATTCTCAGCACATGGTGTTTTAGTTTCCCAGCTAAAACAATACCACGCAATGGGTTGGCTTCAGAACAAGAAGTTATTGGCTAACGGTTTCAGAGGCTAGAAGGTGGGCTTCCTCCCAGAGTTGGTATCTTCTGGCTGGCTGGCAATCTTTGGGGTTCCTTGGTGTTTCCTTCACATGGCAATGTCAAGGCGGTGTCTTCTCCTTTCCTTTTTGGGTTCCATTGATTTCTAGCTTCTGGCTTCTCCCTCCAGCTTTCACTTTCTCTGTGACCTTCCCTGTAAGTCTCTAGTAATAGGATTAAGACCCATCCTGATTGAGGTGGGCCACACCTTAACTGAAGTGACCTCATTAAAAGGTCCTGCTTGCAGGAAGCAGATGTGGCTCAAGCGATTGGGCTCCCGTCTACCATATGGGAGGTCCAGGGTTTGATTTCCAGGGCCTCCCGGTGAAAGACAAGCTGGCCCGCGTGGCGAGCTGGCCCGAGTGGAGAGCTGGCCCATACAGAGTGCTGGCCCGCGCAGGAGTGCTGGCCCGCGTGGAGAGCTGACTCAGCAAGATGACGCAACAAAAAGAGACACAGAGGAGAGACAATAAAAGACTCAGCAGACTAGGGAGCTGAGGTGGTGAAGAGATTGAGCGCCTCTCTCCATTCTGGAAGGTCCCAGGATTGGTTCCCTGTGCTGCCTAAAGAGAAGACAAGCAGACCCAGAACACCCAGAGAGCAGACAGCGAGCACAAAACAATGAGTGGGGGGCGGGATTAATAAATCTTAAAAAAAAAAAAAAAAAAGTCCTACTTGCAATGGGTTCACACCCACAGAAATGGATTAGTTTTAAGAGCATGTTTTTCTGGGGCACATACCTCCAAGCCACCACACGTGGTATGACACCTTATGTGAGACTTTGGTGTGAGCAGAGCAGGACTGGCATTCCAGTGTGGGGAGCAGCCTGAGTACAAGTGAGCAGCAGTGAAACCACTGGGAACACTGAGCAGCAAATGCTTCCATGGGGCCCAAGAGCTGGGTGCAGAGATGAGCAGCGGGACAGGGGTGAAGGGAATGAAGCTGGATGGGTGGGTGCTCCTTAGGGATCCTGTGGGAACAGTGGATCCTCACAGAGTTTTAAGCAAAGGGCTAGCAAAGTCACGCAGGGTACTGCCACTGTTCTACATTGAAAGGGCCCTAAAAACATACCCATTTGGGGACCCCCTTCTCCTGGCAACTGTGTTTGTAGTAAGAGGTTCAAGTAAGGGGAAGCGTTGCATCTTTTCCTCTCCGCCACATTGACTTTTCATACCCTACTCTCGGGGTGGTGCTGGGTGGTCAATTGGCACATGCCTGGAAGGGCAAATGGCATTACAGCATTGACACATATACTAGGGAAACCCTGTAATGGAACCATTTAGTTGGAAATGAGCCAAGAGCTGGCAGAGAGAGGCAAGACAAGCCCAGTTCACTAATTACACTAACTTCAAAACAAACAGAGATATGGGCTTAGCAAATGGCACAGGGAAATATCAACACGCATAAACAGGAAGGCATAGGAGCCATATGTTGGCCACACTCCACCCACACAGCTTCTCCAGACACCGTCCGTTCATCCAGCGCTGTCTGAGGATGACTGGCAGGGAGGCATATGTACAGACCAGAGAGGAGCAGATGCATCGGCTACCCAGTGGCGCCTTTCACAGTGCCCCATCGCTGCTGTCTGTGCTGCTGGCGGTGCAGCACCAGGCATCCTCTTGGCCAGGTGGGGGCATTCATGAGCTCTTCTCTTGCGAGCGCCGGCCTTGGGATCAGAAGTGCTGGCTTTAAGGGCAGTTCTGCCCCTCACTAGTAGGTTAACCTTGGCCAGCTCAATTAATCTTATTGGTCTGATTTTCCTTAATTGTAAAACATCCATCCCACAAACAAATATGAGTCACTCATTCTTTCATCAAATATTTCCTGAGTGCTTACTCCAGGCTAGATTATGTGCTGGACCCAGGAGAAAGGAAGATAAGACATGGCTGCAAGGAACTCTGATCTAGGGGGAGAGGTAGCCCCGTAAACAGACGTTCCTGCCCTGGGCATCACGGTAGCCAGCTGTGGGTGTCTAACCTAGCATGAGAGGTCATGAGGGAAGCTTCCGGGAGGGTCCCGATTTTTGCATGATGACAAGGTCATACACTGGGAGCAAGGGGCCTGGGGAGACAGTAGGGACTTAAAGAATATGGTAAAGGTATGAAATGGTTGAGATGAGAGTATGAGGAACAATTCACCATGGGTTTCCAAAATGGTGGCTCAGAGGATCATTGTGATAAGGAGAGTGTGTGCGTAAAAGAAAGTGATGAATAGTGAAGGGCAACTGCGTTGCTGGTTTTTGCTAACAGTTGTATTCGTACTGACTGATACTTTTCTAAGTGGACCTTGCACTTGCTGTACTCACAGGCTGAAGTGGCCTCATGTTCCCTGCTACATCTGTGTGTATTCCTGTCCTTTCCATTTGCTCACCTGCCCCTGCTCCTTCCTCTCCATTGAGATAAACTAATGCTATCCTCCAAGGCTCTTTTCCAGGTCCACCTCCTCCAGGAAGCCATCCTGGGATGCTGCTGCCTCTGTGTCTGTTGTGTGACTGCCTTCCCTCCCATCCAAGATTCTGGATGCCCTGGATGTCAGGCTCCTCACTTGGCCCCCCACCCAACTCTGGCTTCCTGACTCCCAAAGTGCGCTTATGGCCACCTGTCCGAGGAGGATGGATGGCAATATTTGACCTCATACGGTCGAGTGATGATGCAGGAGACAAGACCATGTCAAGGGCTGCCATGTCTGAGCAAAAAAGCATTCCAGGATACTGTGGGCAAAGGTCCCTGGAAGGGCATGGCTTAAAGGCATAAGATATGTCTAAGATTGACAAGGTTTTCCCTTTGACCAGAATGAAACTGGAGAAAAGTCTGGGCCTGACTGAGGAGCCTGGGTACTGTGTGAGGACTGAGGGCATCAGAGGGGCTCTGGACACCATGGGGGTGCTGGGTGAGGATGGGCTGGCAGAAGTGGCCAGGGTGAGAAGGCACTGGATCAGAGAGGATCAGGCAGGAAGAGAGTCTGCACCACGTGGCTGGGTGGAGCCAATTTAATAAGGTACCACCATTAGCAGCAGCAGGCAGCCGTAAGCCCTGGCTTTTGAGAGGGGGGTAGGGGACAAAGGGATGAAGTTGGCTACAGCCTATGACAGAGAGGACTGGAACAACAGAGATTATGCAGTCCCTGCTGGAGACAGCTCCCAAAGCAGAGAGCAGGCAAGAAATGCCCTGGCTTCTCTCTTCCTCCTGTTCTCCCCCTGGGATGAGCCAGACAGAAGCCAGGTGACCTAGAAAGTTGACCGTGCAGCCTGCAGGGGCCAGCACGTCCCTCCTACAGAGTAAGGGAAGGGCAAGGAATGGACCTGAGGGAAAACAGGCCCTGGACCAGGAAGACCAAGCACAGGCATGTTTTGTGACTGTCGTCGCCCCCCTCCGCAGTCCCTAGCCTTAGCTCAAGGCTGTCCAAATGCTCCACGGATATGTTCCAGGGCTGATGGATACTCTGACTCTCGTGTTCTTTGTGTGGCATCCTTGGGGGCCATGAGCCTGGGGTGCAGGTCCAGCAGCTTGGTGGTAACAGAGGGCATGGGGCCTGACTCCCAGGGACAGGACGATCGATGGGGGCCTGCCCGTGGGCTCCAGGCTTCATCTCCCCGCCGCCTCTGGGCTCATCACTGCTTACACACTCACTCCCATTTTGCCCAGTCAGCTTTTCTCAGCCTCCTCACAGTAATCACCATTGACAGCTATTGACTGGGGGTGACAGGGTTGAGAGCTGAAGGTGAGGGAAAGGAAGTTTCCTCAGGTGCTGGTAGTGCCTCCCCAGGCACAGTAAGGTGGAATGCTCCTCTCCTAGCCAAAGTCCAAATCCTAAAGCCTCGGGCTCCCTCACTCCCCATTTCCTGACATAAATGGGATCACTTTGAGGTCCAGGTAAGGATCACCTCCTCCAGAAAGGCTTCCCTGATTGCTCCAGCCCATGGTGTCATCTTCCCCTTGCTAAAGTCCAAAAGCAGGTGTGATCATTACCAACCATTTCACACCAGAACTAGGGTATCTTAAAGCAGAAGTTTTCAAACTCCAGCTTGTACCCGGAGGCCTTGTAGAAACACAGCTTGCTGGACTCCTCCTCAGAGTTTCTGATTCAGTAGGTGTATTAGTCAGCTAAAGGGGTGCTGATGCAAAATACCAGAAATTTGTTCGTTTTAATAAAGGGTATTTATTTGGGGTAGAAGCTTACAGTTACCAGGCCATAAAGCATAAGTTTCTTCCTTCACCAAAGTCTGTTGCCACTTTGAGAGCATGACAGCTGCCAACGTTTGCCAGGGTTCAGGCTCCTTGGGTTCCTCTGTTCCCAGGGCTTGCCTCTCTCTGGGCTCAGGCTTGCTTTGTGCCACAAGGCCAGCTGTAGACTATCAGGCAAATGGCTTGCTTCTCTTCCCAGGGCCTTTTCTCTTTCCTCACGACCAAGTTCCTCTGTACGCTACTTCCTGGGGCTCCAGCTTAAGACTCTGAATCACAACTCCAACTCAAAACTGCTCCCTCTGTCCTTTGCCATGCCTTTTATATTTGATTCCCCCACCCACCAAGGGGTGGGGATGTGGCCCAGTCAATGCCCTAATTATAACTTAATCATGCCCAGATTAACAGACCAGTTTACAAGCATAATCCAATATCTATTTCTGGAATTCATAATTGCATCAAACTGCCAAACCACTACAGTAGGTCTGAGGTGGAGTACAAGAATTTGCATTTTTAACAAGTTCCTAGGTAGTGGCAATGCTGCTGGTCTGGAGAGCTACTGTCTAAAGACATCATTATTGCTTAGTAGAACTCTGTCTTGTTTCCCTAATGTCCCAGTAAGATCTTTTGCAGGGAAGGAACCCTTTTGATCAAGGGTCTTGCCTGGTGCTTTGGTAAAAGCAGGTGCCTTATAAAGCATTGATCTTATATTGACTAAAAATGATTTTTTCCCCTTGTGAATGGCAGGGAAGGGGAAGAAAGAAGAGTTTCAGGTTAATGAGCTGAATTTTCATGATGCTGTAAAATCTTCAAATTTATTATATATAATGGCTCTTTCTCTAGCTCACAAATGAATTAATCTGTAAAGTGTTAAGAATAATGCCTGCAACCATGTTAAATGGTACAGAAATGCCAATTGTTGTTATTATTATTATTCTGTGTAGGTGGATGGCCCTAAAATTCTGCAGAACTCTGTGATTTGAGGTACAATCTTTGTACCAGGACAACTGAGGAAAGAGCAAGGATTGCTTCCTGCCTTGGACAACCCAAAATTTTTTCTTTCCTGGAGTAAAGTACCCCCAAATGTCAACAGCGGTGACCTTTTGAGGGGTGGACTGTGAATGAGTCTTATTTTCTTCTTTGTACTTCTCTGGACTTTCCTACTTCTCTACCACAAGCATTCCTACTACTATTCAAACAATCGTGATCATCACCAGCACAAGCAGGGCACAAGACACAGTTTAGTCCAGTGACGAGCAGTCACTTGTTCAGCACCTCACAAGCACCAACATTGTTCCATCTGGGGCTAGGGGCCCTGCTAATCACTCTCTTCCATTTTTTTATTCATTCATTTATTCACTTAAACTATTGATTGGGTATTTAGTACAATTGACCCCTGAGCTGGGATTCAAAGAGGCAAAGGCAGAGTAGCCAGCAGCTAAGGGCCTGGATTTGGCCATGGCCAGCCCTGGGGTCTGATCCTGACTCTGACACCTGCTTGCTGCCTAACTGGGCAATTTCCTGCCTCTTGGCATGCATTGATGCTCTCATCTGTAAAATGGGGTAATGCTACCTTTGTTACAGGGTCTCTGTGAGGATGAGATGTGGGAAAACCCAGTGCCTGCACACAAGCTATTATCATTGTGGTCGCTGTCCTAAGAGCACATCATCAGCGGTCAAGGACACTCACATGGATGGCCTTCTCCTCTCCCACTGCATTAGGTTTGGAGGAGATGATCATACTCATCTGTGAGATGGGGACTGTGAAGTCCAGACAATTGAAGAACTGACTCAGAATGCCCCAAACCCCCACCCTGGTGGGAGCTCTGTGTTGCCCCACTGGACTTATAGGGTGATACAGACTGACCAGCCTTCTCGTCAGCTCATGGCTTTGCTTTTGTGTTAAGTTGCTAAGTCAATTTTACTGACTCAGTGCAAAGTCTCCAACTCCAGTATCCACTCAAGACAGGAAGACCTTCCTTTTTAAGGACTGAAGGTCAAGGGAATGGTTCCAGCTCATCCGTGGCTAGGATATCTCATACCTGCCATGGTAGATACGAGCCTCCCTGCATCATGTTAAGTAGAACAAACTGCAACCAGACCCCTTTGGGAGCTGAAAGCTGCCACTGGAAGCACAATATTCTCATCTAGGGAGCACATAGAAACCCAAGAGACTAATGAAAACATCTTTCAACATTAATAATAAGATTCAAATAAGTTGCACAGCAGTAGCAAGCTGAGAGAGCGCCTGGGAGCCCTGGGGATGTGAGACAATGGACTGTGGGGAGTTAGCTTGTATCACACACTACATGCCATTTTGGAGGTGATGGTGCTGCTTCCCCAAGGGGGAGACCTGATGTAGCCATCAGAAGACATTGGCATCTTCCCAAAGAGTAGCCGACTCAGATAGGTGGAAACCCAACCTCCCTGCAGGGGGGATGGAGACCCAGCTTGTGGTCCCAGCTGCAGCACTGACCAGCTGAGGGACCTTGGATAGATCAGTTAACATCTCTGTGATGCAGCGTTCTCCTCTGTAAACTGGGATTCATAATGACATTGTCATAGAGATGTTGAAGACTTTAAAGAAAATGTGGAGAGTTTGCTTGAGAGCTAGGAAGTGCTGTTATAAATGTCATTTTTGCTATTAGTCAAAAGAAATTTAGTAAGGCGGTGTCAGGTGATAAAGTCTTCTACAAATGAAAATTTTTGGAGAGTTGGAACTTATGTGATTTTTGTGGTTCAGCTTTTTATTGAGAAGGTTCTTTTTACAATCTATTGCCTGTCTGCTTCCTTAGGCATGACCAACTGCCTGTTGCCTTTTTTTTTCTCTTCTTTTTTTCTGCCTCTCTTCATTATCAGGCTGTCAGCTGCTATTTTATTTTTGTTTATTTTTTAAATAATGGAAAATTTCAAACATGTACAAAAGCAGAGGACATAGTATAATATGTCCCCATCTACCATCTATCATCCAGCTTCAATAATTATCAATTCATAGCTAGTCTTGTTTCCTCGATATGCTCTGCCCACTTCCTTCCCACCTGACTCCAGGTTATTTTAGTGCAAATTCCAGATAGCCTATCATTTCTCCCTTAAATAGTTCAGGTTATGTCTCTATAAGATAAGGACTATTAAAAAAATCGTAGCCATGGTACCATTATCACATCTAAAATATTAGTAATAATTCCTTAATTTCATCAGTTTATCTATGCTCAAATTTTGCTGAATTTTTTTTTAACATTTTGTTTGAATCAGGATATAAATAAGATCCATACATTGTGATGAATTGACATAACTCTTAAGTCTCTTCTATTCTGTAGTTCCCCCAAACCCTTTTTTTCCCTTGAAATTTATTTATTAGAAAGTGTGTTGGTTTGTGTCTTTTCTGGACCCCAGAAACTTCTGTTCTTAAATTTAACCTATCGTGAACCTCTGATTAGATCACTTTAGTTAAGGGCCTTTGATTAGATGTGGGATCCAGGGTGGGTCTTAAAGGACTAGGGTCCTTTATAAACAGAGGAATAAAAGGCACAGACACAGAAAGAACGTTGCAGAGTCAGAGAGGCCTCCAGAAGTTGATGAACCCAGAAGAGAGAAAAACCACAGCTGGGGCAGTCTAAAGCAGAACAAGCAGCAAGGCCCGGAGGAGAGGGGAGAGAGGGGTGGACAGGCCATGGGCCTGATTGCCCACAGCTGAGCTCGGGGAGAAGCGAGCCTGGAGGTGAAGGCAGAGACCAACAGAGCTGCCACTGTGCCTTGCCACGTGGCAAGAGTCCAGGATTGCAGCAGTCGACCCTCGGGGAGAAAAGATCACCTGATGAAGCCTTGATGTGGACATTTTCACAGCCTCAGAGCTGTAAGCTTTTAACCTAATAAAGTACCATTGTAAAAGCCAACCCATTTCTGGGTATATTGCTCTCAGCAGCTTGTAGCAAACGAAACAGAGAGTCAGGGTCCTCCTTCCCTGGAGACTTTATCATACTCTGGACTTTGCTGATAGTACTCAGCTGGCATAGTTTAACATATTCCTTCCTCTATCATCTGTATTTCTTGTAAACTGGTGGGTTAGATCCAGAGGCTTCACCATATTTAGGTTCGATCTTGGCAAGAACTTTTCATGGGTGCCGCTGTGAATTCTATCAGGCGTCAGGCAGAATCTGCTTGTCTGTCTGTGTGATGTTGGCAGCCATTGACACCCATTGCCCCGATCCCTCTATTCACTGGGGGTGGCGAAACGCTGATACACTAATTCCATCAGGCCTTCTTTGTTTATTAGCCAGAATGCTTCTATAAATAGGTATTTCTCTTCATCAACTATGCAGTTACCCTGAGCAAAATTTATTTAGAAAAAGCAAGATACATGCTTGATTGTTTCCCCCTCTTCACCAGTTTTCAAGATAATTAGCTGGTTCATTTGTGCCCTCCAATGATGACTAGATAGTTTTATTTTGATTTGTATGAACTCATAAGATTTAAACATATTTGATGTGTTTTAATCTACTACAGTTATTACCATTATTATCATTATTGAAACTCAGCTTTCTTCTGCCTGGCCTGTGGGAGCCTCTTCAAGTTTGCTCTGGAGTCCTTTTGACATGACCCTAGCAATCTCTGATAAATTCCTGGCTTTTTAAGTATCACAAGATATTCCAGACCCAGCTTGTGCAATTCCTGCCTGAGACCTGTAATTGGATATTTCTCTGAGGAACACTGGGAAATGGGCTTTAGGAGTGCTCATGGCCATTGGTTTAGTTCTTGTTTCTAGGCCTTTCCAGTGGGCAGAGAGAGGGAAAAATGTATGTGTATGTATACGTGGATATGCGCATGGGTGGATTGCATGCATACATATACATGATAGACTATATTGTGAGTTAATACTGCTGCTTCCAATTCAGATTTAGGATTATAGGATTTTATTTAACCTCATTGATCTTATGTCTATATACCTTTTTTCCACTTACTGAAAATGTCATTTCTCAATGTCACCAGGTAATTACTAGTTTGGTTTATTGCACAACACACACATACTACAGTCTAAGAATAGCAATACAATTTGCCGCGACGAACATTATGATTTAAATAGGGGTTCAAGAATTTTTTGCATTTCTTTTTGTCCTTAGACATGTGCCACTGGGGATAGTTGTAGAGTCAAATTAGTGTCTTACAACTACTCGGAATAATTCCTCTCTGTGTGGTAATACTACTGACTGAACACAGAGTTCGGTTCCTTTATTTCACGTTGGCTTTGATTTTAATGGATTGCTTTTCTAAAATTTAATTCTGTTTTATGCTGATGTAAAATATTTACATGGTTCCAAAATTAAATCTACAAAACAGGGTGTATTTAAAGAAATCTACCTTCAATCTAGTTTTAATATAAATAAATGTTTTTATATAGTTATAAATCCTCTTTTGGTAGATAATTGGTAGCATACTGTTATATTCATACAATATATTTTCCTCATCTTGCTTTTTACCCTTACTATATCCTAGGGACTCCTGCATAGTAGGAGATAGATTTATTCCTTGTTCCTTTTCATACCTGGTACCATTTCTTGTTGGTATCACTATGCCTTTCTCTCACAAACTACCTTCTAGAACCTTTGGGCCTTGGAGCGAGGCTCTCCCAGCTGATAAGAACTGTGTGCAAATAAGAGTTTACAGGTCTCCAGTAAGGAGCAGGCGTGGTCTTTGGGGAGGCATCCTTACTGCTGCATTTCTAGCACAGCGTTTGTTGCTCAATAAAAATTACTTGAATCGAATTGCTTCCAAATGTTTTAGACGTCTTCACAGTGCTCTGAACCGTTGTTTCAACAATGGAAACCACTGCATTTGCATCAGGCATATCCACGGCATTCGGTCCTTAAATAGAACACCCAAGGCTGGCAAAGACAGTGGTGTGCGCAAATCATTACTTTGCTATTTGGAATTTGTAAAAGCCTGTAATTTCTGGGGCTCAGGCAGGCTTAAGGATGAAAAACACCACTGGGCAGGATTCATCTTAACCAGAGGTTGTTCAGTAAACCAGGGTGGGGCTCATCACTTTTCTTCCTTAACATTAGTTTATTGATTGATTGGTTCACTCATTTACCCGTTCACGTGTATACTTAATTTTTAAAATAAACAGTTTTTGAGCATCTACGACTGCTGCAAACTGGAAGTGAGGGCATTTCCCTTCATCCTCTGAGCCACGGCATCTTTCCTCTTCTTCCTGGAAAATTCCTATATGACCCCTCCTTTCTCGGGCCCACAAAGCTGAGTTCTTCCTGAGAGGCATGTTTAAACCCAGGCAGGGGGTGAGGGCTGGGCCAGCATCTGTGAACCTTTGTTCAGATATAAAGAGAGCACTGAATATTTTCAATAATGTGCCCTCGGTTCATCCTGCTGAAAGCATCTGTTTATTTTTCATAGTTAAATGTGAAATGGTCTCAGGTCAAATATATGCAGTCCTTCATAAAATACTTCTGAAATGTTTTAAATGAAAGCTTTAATTGGTTAAGCATTAATAATGTAGCCGTTTGTGGCTTGGAAATAATTGGCCCCTTTGCTAATTATGAACTCCTCTCTGTTTTCTCTCCAAGGACAGGGCCTTCAGTTCTGTTTGTGATGGGGCAGTTTGCCTTCTCTTCTGCAGAAATCACTCTTTCCTTCAGAACACATGAACGGATTACAATTAGGACTGCTGTTGTACTGCTGTAGTCTTCTGCCTAAAACAATTTGCTTTTAAAGGCTGTTACAAATTGCTCCACACACATCTTCAGCCTGTGTTTTTAAACTATCTCCTGGGGCTACTGTGAGCATAGTGCAAAGGAGCTCATGTAAAGAGGGAGCTTTCAAAGGAGTGCACCAGCAGAAAGTAAAGCACACTAATGGGTGTGAAAAGCAGGACTCCTCAAAAAAAAAGTACACATTTGTACGCACACTTCTATACTTGTGCACTTACACACTCACTCACACATGCTGATGCACACCCACACACACACTCTCACATACACACACCCCTCCCATAGGTACACGCACACTTTCATGAACACATACACAAATATCTATAAGGTATACACTCGTGCACAATTATATATGCATTCACGTATCTATTTACACCTGTACACACAGACTTGCACACACACTTTCACACCCATGCATACACTCACACCCACATTCCCACATACTCATGCACACTCCTACATATAAACATTCATAAGACACACACATATACACATGCACACACACCCACACACATACAGGTTCACACACACATACACTTATGCCAATCTTTGTCATTACAGGAGTTTTAAATAGTCATTTAAGATGAAAAATCTTCTATCCTCCCAATGTCACCCTCTCTCCACTGTGTTGAGAAACCAGACATCTGAATGGAAAGTCACCTACTGTCATCAGTCTTGTTCTGGGTGTCATCCTGGGCATCAGGCTCTCTGGTTTGAACCTAAGGGACTGGTTTTTAGGGCAAAGCTTAGCAGCAGTAGCAATGTCTAAGAATCAGTGAGGCAAGTTTTATCATCTCCACTCCCCAGCTGGACAAAGTGAGGCAGAAAGAGGCACTGGGACGTGTCCAAGTTCACCCAGGGAGGCCACAGGCCACCGAACACATCCCAGGAGCCGGTACCCCTGAGAACTTGGGCAATCAGGCTTTGAGCTGAGGTGACTTGCATGACTCGCCCAGGAAAAGATGCTTGCTTTTGGTTTCTAAACAATTTCCGCCATTAATGAATCCTTTAACCAAACTCATTAGTTGCATTTTTTTCATTACATCCAAAATGACCCCTGGAATAAGGCCCTCTACATTGTTCAGAGGGAAGAGCCGTATATTTTGCATCTCATTTATCAAACTTTTATGAAGTAGCAATTACGTGTCTGCTTCATGAGCCAGGCGCGATCTGAAATTGCTGGGAATGTAATTTTTCTGAGCACTATTTCATTGCTGCCTCTCCTAGTGACAGAAAACGCAGCTGATCGTACAAGGGAGACTCTGCCTTCAGAGAGGAAATTAAAGAACTGCTTGCTTAACGCAGGTCTTTCCCTAGAAGAAGAGATTTACATGGAAGTTTTTCTCTGGATAGAGAAGACCTAAAATTCAGAACTTCAGATCCTGGCAAGGGCCTGTCTTCCTGTGAGAGGTCAGACCAAGTACAGCCAGGGCCACGGCCAAGTCAGGCCCGCCCTAGCCTGTGACAACCCCTCACTCAGAGCCTCTCTTTACACCCTCTCCTCACCGTCTTGGAAGGAGCTAGAGACAAAAGGCTTCTTTGGGTCAAGAATCTATTTGCATTTCCCTGAGCTATGCTCCCTCCCCGTGTCAGCTGCACCAACTACTGTCTTAACTTTTTCTTCACCTATTTCCCTTCCTCTCTTCACTGCCAGCAGCCTCGGTATCACCTGGAGACTTTTCAAAATGCAAATTCTTGGGACCTACCTGGTCCCGACTGAGTCAGAAACTCTGGGGGTAGGGGAGTGGCGGTGATCCGTTTTAACAAGCCCTCCAGGAGATTCCGACGCAGTTGAAGTTTGAGAAACAGTGCTCCGGAAAAATACTCTTCATGCAGAAGTTGGGCTGTCTGGGAAAGAGACATATGCTCAGTGATGAAAGAGAAACACCATGTAATGGGCAGCCACATCCGCCCTGGGCAGGGTAGGAAAAGCTTGGCAAGCTGAACCACACTAGGGGTGCCAGGCAGGGGCAGTGTGGCAGAGGGCGGACAGTAAAGCATAACCACTCGATGAAGGCCGTGTCTTTTATCCACCGCTAAGTTACTCTTTGCACCTTTTTTGTTGAATAAATATTTTGGAAGGAGGTGCTTTGAAGCTATGTAAGTATCCTGCTATTCAGATTTTCACCACCAATTTGAACATCCACTGATGCTTCTTGGCTGAATTGGTTATTGCTATGATAGCTGCCAAATAGTGATTTTCTGATTCCATCACTTTACATTTCTCTGTTGGCATTCCACAGCAAGGTAAACCGTTCCTTTCTCCCGTGATTTTATTAATGAATTTCTTGATCTGAATAGGAACTGATGGCTCCCTATTTTATTCAATGGGTTGTCAAACTTTACTATCGTTATGTATTTTAATTAGTGGGAGCCCTTTGAAGTTGACCTCTGTGTCCTTTTGGCATGCCCCCAAAATACTTTGAGTACTTCCGTACTTCCTGGCACAAAAAGACATTCTAGGGTCATCTTGTACTTTCCTTGCCACAGCCCTGGAATCAGCCATTTCTCCAAGGAGACTCGGCTCCTCTCAGTGAAGAATAGCATTTAGAAACCTAGATCTGAGCCCTAAGTGTGTTCATTGCTATCGGGGTGTTGCTGAACCCAGGGGCATGCACGTATACACACACACACACACACATTCATTTATACTTGTATTTATTTCTATCTCTCTCTATTGAAAAGCATGACCACTCCAATACTTCCGATTCCAATAAACCATGTGGTTTATTCTAGTTTTCTCTCTTTCCCTATCTGTAACCCCCTTTCCAAACTACATGTGAGAAACATGGCCCCATTATCCATAATACCTTTAGGAGCTTGAGCAATCCCTTGAGACCAATCTCCTACTGACAATACCTCTCCCATGTGAGAGCCTTTCTCTCACCCTCTAGGCACTGTCACCGCCCCCCCTTCACTGGCCGTGAATGCCCTCCCAATTCCTTCCAGGCTCCAAGACTCAGCACCAGGCCACTGTCACCCCCTCACGTGGATGGCATCTTTACCCTGCTTGAGCCCCCCTCTGCTCAGGCCTTGGCACCCTGCCCTAGGGACGCCCCAGGAACGCCCTCTGTACCCATTAAGGCTCTGTCACCCACTCCAGGCCCCTTCTGCTGTTGCAGCTTCCTCTCCTGAGTGGATGTGCTCCTCACTACACTGTGCTCTGACATCTCCCACTGGGCTCTGACATCTCTCTCTCGGCACCCCCAACATGGATACTTACCTTGCTCAGACCCACCCAATGACTGGTGGGTTGAATTAGGAAGGGAGGAAGCCACTGCATGGGTTTTAACTCTGTGTACACCCATTTCTCCCCTGATGCCCACAGTGCCTATGTAAGGTGGCGAGAGCCGACTGACCCTGAGAACGTAAGTGAGCTGGCAACGGGCAGCCAGCTCACTAACGACATGGCTGGGAACAGATCCAGGTGTCCTGACGTGCAGTCCAGACTTCCTTCCACTAATCCTGCACAGCTTGTCAGACAAAGCTGCAGGAAGCTCTGTGGAGGGTCGCACAGTGCTAAGAGGCAGGATTTCCTGGAGGAGTCCAGATTTCCCACATTTTGTCTGGCAGAAACCTCAGGTGTACTTATACCCAATAAGGCGTGTGTCCAGACAATGGCCTGTCAAAATGTGGTTTCCATGAATTCAGAAAATGCCAAAGAGAAATAATAATGACAAACGCTTATACGGCACTTACTACATTATATTCTTAGTGCTCCGTGTATATTAATTTCATCCTCATGATAATCCTATGATTTTATATATTTTATGGATGAGAAAATTAAGGCCCAGAAAGATTCAGTAACTTTTCTGGAGTTGATTTTTTATAAGTGGTGGAGTTGGAATTTGAACCCAAAGAGTCTCACTCCAGAACACACAATTTTAATTTGATACTCCACCAGTTCTTGTGATCCTGGCTGGTAAAGAGAGGCCCACTCGTGCCGCCCTGCCTTAAACAGTTATTTCTTTGCACACTATCTTTGCAATCCAACAAACTGGGGCTCAAACCCTGGCTTCGTTGCTCTGTGGCCTTGAGCAAGAGATTTCTACTCAGTCCCTTGTATATCCTCCTTGGTAAATTGGAGGGACCCTGGCTCCCTCACAGGGTTCCTGGGAGCATCAAAGGAGTCAACATGTGTGAAGGGATTGGAACAGCATCTGGCTCACAAGAGGTGCTCCATAAATGTCCATTGCTCCTCCTTTTGAACGTTTTCAGTTCCTTTCTTAGCACTGCGTAGCGTAACTCTGAATTGGGTGCTGTCTTACGGAACCTCTGGATTTTTCCCACCTGCCTGTTTTCTCTTTTCAGGTTTTAGATCTTTGGAAGCCAAGACCCTTTTTCCTCTTGTGGGACCCAGGCACCTGGCTGAGGAGGTACCGAGTTCTTAGTCAATGCCTGCCCATGGATGAGTGCTTTGCTGCAGAAAGCTGAAAACACCCTCTGAGCTGTTTTCTTCCACAGAAGCCAGATTGAAGAGGAACGTGGCATAAGAAGACACCACATTGGAAACAACAGCTGCTCAATGCTTTGTTGTCTTTCCAAAGAGCCTCCTCCTCTTTGCCCAGAATCTCACACAGCTTGGGCAAATTGCGAGGGGGAGGGGGCTATCAAGATTAGAGACCCAGAGAGGCCATGTGGAAATAGAGGGCGTCAGGACCAAGCCTTGGAAGTTGGGGAGGCCACAGGAAAGGAGCTTCTTGCTCCCTGGGGGCCCCGTGGGTGCACTCTGGACTGAACCCTTGGGGACACGAAGGTTAGGGCTGACAATCTGGTGGGAGAGAGCACTTGTCCTCAGGAGGCAGCCTCAGGTCCCTTCCTGGTGCCGCGTCCAATGGGAAGAGCAATGCGGCTGCTCAGTGGCACCCCGCAGCTCAGGCCACGGCACCCTCAGTAGCTGGGGACGGCGCGCATCCTTCTACCAATGGAGCTCGTTCCCGCCCGATTTTACAGAGCCAGGTAGGGCCATGGAAGGCCTCCCCAGGAAGCTTCCCTCTTGCCGTTTCCTGCTCTGGTCCCTTCTTATGCCTCCCTTATGACACATTTCATTCATTCACTCCAGGGCCCTCCTGGACTCGGCACCATACCAGGTGTTGAGCATACATCTGCGACTAAGACTCGGGTCTTGTAAACATTTCTCTTTGGCCAGTGGATGCCCCTGGAGGAACACTGCAGGAGGAAGGGGCTTCTCTCCTGGTTCTGCTGTGTGGCTTCTGGGCTTTCTCCTGGCGGGTGTCTAGCGGCCAGCCATATGTGGGCCCCAGCGAGGCTCATCTCCCAGCTTGCGGGACCACCCACGGGGCTTTCCTGCCCACCTGCCTGGGCCTGGTGGCCACAGAGCAGCTCTGGCCTGGGCACTGCCACCAGGGAGCTGCAGTCACAGCTCCAATGAGGTATAAATCCCAGCCTTGGGAGCCCCTCCCTCCTCCCCCCAAGTTTCTTTCTTCCTTGGATACTATCTCTCCACCCTCAGGCTTTCTTTCGAGGGCTTTCCCTCCCTTCTTAGTAGCTAATCCCCTGTAAATGTTAATAATTCTTTATATTAAACCATCTCAGCTCAAATTACCATGTGGGTTTCCTTCTCCTGGCTGGACCCTGACTGATACAGAGGGATTCTGGAGGAAGTGATACTGAGTCCTGAGTGCAGGGCAGGAGGTATAGAGGAAAAGGTGGGAAGATGGAGAGTGGGAGTGTTCCAGGAGGAGGGAGCAGTATGTGCCCAGAGGCCTGATTCATCCAGATGTGCCCAGGGCCTAGCACACAGTAGAAGCTCAGTAAACATTTAGGTGATGCATGAATGAAAGGTGGGGAATGGGGGGGGGGCGGTGCTCCAGGCATGCAAGAACAATGGCGGAATGGCAAGGTCATTTGGTCAGCCAGTGGTGGGCTGGGCTCAACCAGTGAGCAAGACCAGACAGTGCCTGTGCCTTCAGGCAGCTGAGAGCCTGGAGGGAGAGGCAGGCATCTGGCAAATCATCACTCAATGCCTTTTTTTACTGGTGGGGTCTGACCTGATGTGGGGAGAGGATATTAGGTAAGGCTCTTGAAAACATGATTTTTATCCCCCCCTAAGATGGTTCCCTCGTCTGTTTGTTCATTGTTTTTGCTCATTGTCTGCACATTGTTTTTTTTTTGCTCATTGTTTTTTCTCCAAGTCTGCTTGTTGTCTGTTTGTTTTGTTTTGTTTTTTTTCTTTAGGAGACACCAGGACCTGAACCAAGGACTTCCCATGTGGGAAGTGGGTGCTCACTACTTGAGCCATATCCACTGCCTGCTCGTTTGTTTTTGTTCATTGCCTGCTCGTTGTCTGTTTTGTTTGTTTGTTTGTTTTCTCTTTCTTTAGGAGGCACTGGAAACCGAACCAGGGACTTCCCTGATCATTTTGTTTTTGCTCATTGTCTGCTCGTTGTCTTTGCTCATTGTCTGCTCGTTGTCTGCTCACTGTTTTTTCTTATCTGTTCGTTGTTTGTCTTCTTTAGGAGGCACCAAGAACTGAACCTGGGACCTCCCATGTAGGAGGCAGGCGCTTGACTGCTTGAGCCAAATCTGCTCCCCTTGAGGACATGGTTTTTGAAATGAGATATGAGATGGGAATTAATTGGGTGAAGAATAGGGTAGAGATTTTCCATGCAGAGGGAACAGCTTCTATGAGCACCTGAGGTGGGAAGAGGTACAGCTTATCCAAGTTCCTTGTGGCTGGAGCACAGATGCTGGAGGATGGTGTGAGATACAGTTGGAAGGTGGGGGCCACACCCTGAATGGCTCCGAGGGCCATGGGTTTGGCTTTTATCCTAGGAACCACTGGCATCAGAGCAAATAACTTTACTTCTCTGAGCCTCAGTTTCCTTATCTGTAAAAATGGGCATGATAATATCTAACTCAGGGAATTCTTGAGAGGACAGACTATGCTAAAATGCAAATCTCTTAGCACTGAGCCTGGCACAGCAAGCACCTAATAAAAATGTTTCCTGTTGTTCAAAGTCATGTATATCTAGTTATCAGGCAGGCTGGATGGCACCCAGAACTCTGTTTACCACCCACTTCTTATCATGGTCTAATGTTCATGGACACCTTAGATCCGGGGACACCTCAGATCCTGCAGTCAGATCACCAGCATCAGGCTTTCCAAGGTCCAGGATGGTTTAGAAGGTACAGGTCTGAATGGACAGAGGTGTGGAGTAGCTCTGCCCTCGCCCACCAGGACCATGGACTTAGGAGCAGTCAGGAAGATGGAGTGGGAAAGGTGGGAAATGAGATCAGCAGCCTGGGGGAAAGAGGAAATCCACTGGGATCAGACAGGTCTGGGTTCAAATGCCAGCTCTGTCCTTCCCTAGCTATGAAAACTTCAACAACTCACGTAACTCTGCTGAGCCTCTGTTTTCTATTGTAAAGTAGGATTATATCTGCCCTGCAGAAAAGAATCTGCTGTTGTAGGTGCGATACCTGATGCATGTAGGCTCTCAGTAGGCAGCCAGGGTTATTTTTCTGGGTCAGTCTCTCTGAGCTAGCTCTGTCTGCAGCCACATCTCTCCCTATATGGCCCCTCACACTGCAGACAGAGGCCTAGATTCCAGCGACAGGGCTACAAGAGTCCCACCATCATAGGTTAGAAGATGAGGTCACGCCTTACAGAGAATGGCTGCTTGTTTTGATATCTTTGAAGCTTGCTCCGTCCATTTGGCCTAGCGCTCTGGGGACTGCATTGCTGACAGTCCTTGGATTCCCCGTGCATTCCCCTACAGTCTACCCAGGAGAGAAGGACCCCACAGTGGAATGTGTGCAGACATTCGGTCCCAACCTCCTGCCCTCTGGTCTGCAACAGCTGTTCTCCAATTAAGCATCCCGGTTCAGACGAGGCCACTGACCCGCAGTTGACTTAAATAAACCACCTTCTTCAGGAACACTGGGGATTTTACACTAGGCTGACTGTGGCTTTCCTTGGGGCTTTTGAGTTTCGGAGACTTTCTAGGATCACAAGCAGGCAGTATTGGGTATTGGGGGTGGCTATACCCTCGGAGCCCCAAAGCTGGGAGGGCACATAGCTCGTTCCTGGCAGGCGAGGGGTGAAACTTCCTCATCCAAGAGTGGGCTAGCGCTGGAGGCTGTCACAACCAGGCTCTCTTACAATGCGCCTCTTCACGTTCAGTATCCAGAAGCCTCTTTTCCTCAGTCTGAGATGCCAATGGAAAGACACGCCTTACACCGGGAGTCAGCAAGCCACAACCCAGGGCCAAACCTGGCCGTTGTCTGTTTTTGTAGATCAGGTTTTACTGGGATACAGACACGCCCAAATGCTTACATATTGTCTATGGCTGCTGCTTTCGCGCTCTAAGAGCAGAACTGAGTAGCTGCAACAACATGGACTGTTCGGCCTGCAACGCCTAAAATATTTACTATCTGGCCCCTCACAGCAGAAGTTTGCTGCCCTACACCATCTTAGAGGACTTAGGACCAGACCCCATGCTGGGACTTGGATAGAGAGGGGATTGGTTCAGGGAGAAACGGCCAGAGCTTCCCTTCCTGCCAGAGCCCCCCTTCCTGCCAGAGCCCCTTCTTCTGGGAAATAGCATAAGCATTATGTCAGAGGCTGCATAGTACCTGTTTTTCAAGGCACAATCAGTGGAACCCTGTCCTTGTAATATGTCCCCAGATAAGGGTTCAAAAGGCAAAGATGTTTGGGAAACCCATTCCTTGACTTCCTCTTGGAGATTCACAATGTATATTAGCTTATTAAAAATTCTATAAAGGGAGTGGATGTGGCTCAAGTGGTTGAGCGCCTGCTTCCCACATGGGAGGTCCTGGGTTCAGTCCCTGGTGCCTCCTAAAAACAAAAAAGAACAAGTAAACAAAAGAAAACAACCAACTCGGAAAGCCAATGTGGCTTAGTGGTTGAGCGCCGGCTTCCCACATATGAGGTCCCAGGTTCAATCCCCGGCCCCTATACATCAAAAAAAAAAAGAAAAGAAAAGGAAAAAAAAATGATTCTGTAAAATCCTGCAGGTAACAAACCCATTTATTTTGTTTAACATTGGTTCTCCAATTGAATTTGATTAGAGAATGCTTTTCACCTGTGTAATCCAAGCATAGTCCACAAAATCTAGAAATGGATTTGGGAAACTATGGACCAAGAGAAAAAGTCAATTTCATGGGTTTTAGAGATTATTTATTTGACAATTCCGGAGCACTCTCAACTAATTCTAGAAGAGCATAGAAAGACCACTGGGCAGCCTTCTCCTGCACAAAGCCACCTTTGTGGGCATTACAGAATCTGGGGTGCCAAGAGTTCCCCTTCCCTTTTAATGATGTCTGGGCTAGTGAGACATTGGCTGACAGGAGTTAGAGAGGGGCTCAGACATCAGCTTGCTGGCCCGTGAGGTTGGATGGCAGAGCGAGGCCTGCATCTGAGGTCACATTGGGCCTCCTGCTCATCTTCCCTGAACTGTGCTGATGACAGCACCAGCTGCAGGGGAGGAGCCTGCGCGGTGGCATTCCCTTGTAGTCCCAGGAGCAGAGAAGGACAAGCAACTTGAAGGCTCATGAGAGCGAGCTGCAGAGGGTGGCTCAAGCTGCGCACAGACCCACCTCCTTCTTACAAATCTCTCCGGTCCCACACAAAGGCAGGAGTGAGTGGGAGGGGAGGAAGGAGTTTGCACTTCTAACTGGTGGTAGTTGGGGTTGGGCATTTCCATTATGGGCCATTGCTCATTAATGCAGGGAAAGGATGTGAACAGTGCCCCCTATTGGGGTCTAATGGGCACGCAACGCCCCTCGAGGAGCTTACCATCCAGTGTTACGCTTTCCAGGCTACCAAACCCTGATGTGTGAACACTGTTCTGGAGGTTTTTTTTTTTTTTTTTTTTTTATGTATATATATCTTAAAAGATGCTTAGATTACATAAATGTTACACAAAAATTACAGGGATTCCCATGTTCCCCACCTCCCACACCTCCCATAACATCCCACATTAACATCTTTCATTAGTGTGGCACATCACCTGCAATGGATATACACATCTGGAGGTCTTTTAAGGTCTGGAGTCAGCAAAGGGAAGGTCAGACATGGCTGCAAGACAGATGGGCCACCGTAGGAAAGTGAAACATTTCAACAAGGGCAGAGGCAAGGAAGTGTGGTTCAGTTCACGACCGTGGGTTTAGGCCTTACTTCTCAGGAAGTTAGCTAGGAGACATGGGTTTATGAAGCGGAAAAGAAGGAGAGAACCAAACATATCTGCAAAGCAGAAGTAAACCCACTGTGAAAATGAGCGGAACGCCTAGGAAGTAATCAAAGAAATAGGAATGAGACAGCAACGAGGATCCATTTTATCTGAATCAGAATATCGCCTTTTAAGAGGGAAAATCATTAAATAACTAGATGATGGAAAGGCCGTGGGAGGTTGGCCCTGTCCCATGTTACTGATGGGAATAAAATTTGCTGTGACATTTCTGTATGCCACAAGAGCCTTCAAAATGTTGCTACCCTTTGACCAGATGGTTGCACTTCTAGAAATCTGTCTAAGGGAATGATCAGAGATGGGGAAGAAAAGCTTAATGAACAAACAGGCTCATGCAGCACAATATCCAAGTGTTCAACAACAGGGGATGGTTTAAATCGATTGACCATTACACGTAATGGAATATTTTACAGACTGTAAAAATGAGGCTTGCAATGACATTTTTAATGACTTGGCATTATTTTGCTATAGTATTAAATGAAAAGGAAACTACACTATTGTAGAGAATATTATATATACATATATAACATGAGAGATAATAAAATGTCAAAAATATGTATTTATGAGCGGCGAGATTGAGTATTTTTAAGATTTAAAAATTTTTATGTATTTTCCAGATTTGCTACAACGATCATGAACTGTGTTTATAACTAGAATATTTGAACAGATTCTTTAGAATTTCAGAGATGGGAGAGAGCATTGGCCTGAAATCATCAAAAGATGTTTCCTGAAACAGCTGGCCGTGGAGAAAGTTCTCATTTAAAATGACCGGTCCTTATTAAAAAAAAAATAATAATAAAATAAAATAAAATAAAATGACCGGTCCTGGTATGGACCGCGTGGGTCTTATATTTCCCCGTGACAGCTGCAGAGCCTGAGGCCCGAGGGGAAACACCTTGCTTAAGGGCACCCAGCGAACACTAGCTGTCTGGATGTGAACCCGCCTCCCAGCTCTGGGCATGTGGCTTTTTCATTAGGCTCAGATGCCTGGTGAGGGGAGGTGCCCATGGGTGATCTGCATGGTATTTCTCAGCCCTTCTCTTCTGAGATTGCTTATCTGGAGCAGGGCTTCTTAACCAGGACCCCAAGGGATCTGTGGAAAAGTTTCAGGGGGTCCATGAGCTTGAATTGAAAAAAAAAAAAATCAACCTACTGTCTTTGTTTTCTCTGACCTCTAACGGAAATCTAGCATTGTCTTCACTTATGAATGTATGCAATAAATAAATTACAGAGCATTCATTTCATCTGAATGGCAAAGGGGTCCTTGGAACAAAGAAGGTTAAGGACTCCTGATCTGGAGTGACTCTGCAGAAGAAGCCAGGAGCTTCTGTCCCCAGCCAGGCCACCTTGCCTCTTGTCTAACTGTATGTCTCAGCAACTATTGCTCGGATCCACTGAGGCCCCGCTTGGAGAAGGCAGCATTTAGGGGCTGGTCTCCACCGCTCTCAGGACCACAGAGGCTGACTTAACCCCATTGCAGCGAGCACAGGAGCAGGTAACGGATGTTCCCACTCAGCAACATCCCATGCTGTGACTGACCCTGCAGGTCCTAGGGTGCCTTCCAGAGCAGCTCTTTGTTTGAGCAACACATGACCAGCATTTTGGGTTCTTTGCAGGTTTCTTGGGGGAGAGCAGCAGCATGGGCTGTTGCCAGGAAGTTGAATGTGCAGTAAAGGAACTCACAGAGAAATAGTGAGTGGCATGGTGTAGAGAATGGGCACTTTGGCTCAGACAGGCTTGGGGTTGAGACCCGCCACGGCCACCTCCCAGCTGAGGTTCCTCGGTGAAGTCATTGAATCTCTGAGCCTCAGTTTCCTCATCTGTCAAATGGGCATGATGATACCAACCTCCCAGGTTGCTGGGAGAATTAAACAACATTACAAGGATATTCCACAAACATCTTACTATGACTAATAACAATGATGACTTTATTTTTTTTTAAATGACTTATTTATCATTAAATAGTATTGGGCAATATGTAATTATAAACATGCCCTAACCCAAAGGAGCAAAATGGGACAGAGAGGAGCATTTTGGAAAAACTGGAGCTGTCTGAGAGATTCCAAGAAGGATGAGCACCTTGTAGTAGCTGTTAGGAAGACAGCATTGCTAAATAGAGGACTGTGTAAATCCAAAGACAGGAGGCTATAGGCCCCATAGCTTTGCCAACTTTGAAATAGCTGTAAAGGGGTCAGAGTTTGACCTCAGTTGGCTCCTTGCTGCAGAAGGGAGGCAGACACCATGGCCCTTCACCCTGCCTGTGGCCCACCCTCAGCCCATCCAGGTCTCTATTCCCTCCATTCCCCATCCTGGAATGGCTTCTTGGCCTCTCTCAGTTCACTGTCTTTCTGGATCTGCTCAGATCTATCTATTCCCACCACCACACCCTCCATCTAGGAGTCACCAAGTCATTCAACACTGTCTCCTCCTCTCTTGATGCCACTGTCACCCATAACTCTGTCTGAGAAGCTGTACGGAGCGGTGGGAAAAGTGGTTGTACCAGCTGGAACTGGGCAGGCTCAGCTGCGATGGGTTCTGTGGCCAGGGGCAAGTGATGCAACTGCTCTGAGCAGCAATTTCATTGCATGAAAATGTGAATCATAAATACAGTGACCATCTTTTGAGCAGTTACATGTACCAGGCACTGTGCAAAGAGCTTAAAAACATTATTTAATTTAGTCTCCGTGTAGACGAGGTAGGTAGTGGCATGGCTGTAAATGTTTAACAACTGATTCACACACCCCGCCCCGCCAAAAAAAAGCAAGCCCTGATTTGTAGCATTTGTCAATTTCTGTGGTGTCAGTTTTCACTGTGGCTAACTTCAGCCTGCCAACACGCCGTTACTGAATGCATAGATGGGAAGAGATGAGAGCCAGTACGAGGTGGCTCCAGCCCGCCTCTGGAGACTGGTGCCATCATGCCTGTTCTACTGCTGAGGAACCGGAGCCTCAGAAGAGTTAAGTGACATACCTAAGCTCACCCAAGTGGTAAGGGACAGAGCAGCAACTCCAGCTCAGGCTGTCTTCCTCCAGCTTCACCCAACTGTGGAGTTGTTAAAAGGATCACACAAAACGAGGGCACTGTTGATGTGGCACGGTGCCTGGCACACAGTAGGTTTTCAATAAATGACAGCTGTTGAAATTATTGTCAATGATAATGTTTTTCCAGGTTTCCCAGGCCCATCTGTGAGACTGCACATTAGCAACACTGGAAGAACTGAGGTGGAGGGCTCGGAGGCTGCTCCTTCCAACTCCACCTCCCCTCTGCAGGCAATTCGTATCTTTCCCCATTTCCCTGGGGATGATGTTGGAAAAGTGGTGTCTGTTAAATAATGACCTCTGCAGCTGTCCAAGGGCAGTTTGTTATTCCACACTATTTAGCACAAGGTTTCAAGATGG
Source organism: Cabassous unicinctus (assembly GCA_029593785.1). Taxonomy (NCBI): domain Eukaryota; kingdom Metazoa; phylum Chordata; class Mammalia; order Cingulata; family Chlamyphoridae; genus Cabassous; species Cabassous unicinctus. Next base: position 27,145 of record JAQZBX010020542.1, read on the forward strand.
TCCATGTTCAAAAGAAAAGGCGTGGTCAGGAATTCTGAGTAGGCCACCGGTTTGGGGAGCAGAGCTTATGCTTCCTTGGTTGCCTTGTGCAAGGGATAGAAGCTTTGAAATCTGTGTGATCACAACCACCCTTGGTCATTTAAAGAAAATCCCTTCACACCCCCAGCACACACATGCACACACACAAACTCGCAACTCTATAAAGGCAAGACTTCTCCAGAGTCAAGAATGCCAGTTGTAGTATAAACAAGAAGAGGGTTATGAATATGGGCAGAGGGTTCCTTTGGGTATCATCAAGGGGAATACTGAGGAACCCATGTGTGTCTGGATAAGGAGGCATAGATGAAGGAACACGACTGTCTTCAGGGTCCTGGGCTGGAGGTGGGATTCTCCCCATGGACCGAGCCACCTCCTCTGACATCTCCCTAGTGGGAGTAGCTGCATCATGGAGATCAGTCTTAGGGCATGTGGTTCTGAATTGAGAGACTCAAGCAATAATGACAACAATTACCATGTGATTCGTCTGCTTTAATCCCCGCAGCAATGCTATGACGTAAGGGCTAAATTATATCCCCACTTCATAGTTGAGGGGACCAGGACTTAGGGAGGTTAAGGTACTCTACTAAGGATGTTACAGTGCAATGTCTCATTTGATTCACCCAGCCTCTGCCTGGAGTGGCTGTTACTGTTTTTCCATTTGATGGAAATAGCGGCTCAGAGAGGCTATAAGCTAATTGTGAGGAAGGGAAATGGGCACCCAGGTGCCCTTTACTCTGGAGTCTGTGCTCATAACTACTACCCTGGGGGCTGCTCTGGAAAACCTGAGCTTGTTGACTGTACCCAATCCCTAGCCCCCATCCTGCCTTCAGGGAGTAGCTCTGGGGCTGCTCATCCAGCATTCAACATATAGACCCCAGAAAGAAATGCACGTTCATTCCTCCTCATTTCTGGATGTTAAAACCCCAAATGGAGCAGGTGTGGTTCAAGTGGTTGAGCGCTTGCTTCCCATGTACATGGTCCCGGGTTCTATTCCCAGTGCCTCCTAAAAACAAAACATACAAATAAAATGATCATGTCAGGGCTTTTCTTAAAAAAAAAAAAAGGATGCTAAAAGAAGCTATGAATATTAGAATACTTTATATGATTAAACAAATATTAACTCTAAATTATTATATTTATTAATTATTAAATAAAAGTTCTTACAATATTAAAAAAACAACAACAAAACAAACCCAAATGCCTCCTGTTGCTTACAGGTGCTCCACAGGTTCCTTCTCGCTCCCAAAGAATGTCAACTGGGCAAGAACCATCCCATCTTCTTTTTTAAAAAAATTTCTATTGTGGCAACATGTGTACAACACAGAATTTCCTTTTTTAAGCCACTTTAATGGGTACAATTCAGTGATATTAATTACATCTGCAATATTGTGCTCCCATCACTGCTGGGATGGTGAATAAGAACCATCCCTTCTCTCTTGGGAGCCTAATTCCTGCCTTGATAAAGGAAGGCCATGCATTTCCTTGGCCTCAGGACCCCTTAAGTCAGTCCACCTTGGATTGTATTGGACCCTCAACAATCAACTTTCCATAACCCCAGCCTCTCTACTCAACTGGCACCCAGGACATTGGGGGACCTAGAAATGTGGATGAGGTGGTGCTTTCCCACTGAGAATGTTGGCCTTCTGTTCTCATTGTCACTGCCCTCATTCAGACCCTTATTATCTCTCACCCATGTCTGGTACATAATTTGTGGGGCCCAGGGAAAAATGAAAGTGTGGGATCCCTTTTTTAACACTTACTAAGAATTTTAAGGCAGCGACAGCAGAGCACTAAACCTAGTGCAGGGCTCTCCTAAGCATGGGGCCCTGTGTGACCACATGGATCTCACGCCCATGAAGCCGGCCCTGCTGTCCCCTGGACCATGGCGACTGCCTCCTAACTGGTCTCCATGCCCCTCCTCTCTTCCCCATCTCCAAGCTACTCCCCACACTGCAGCCACAGTGACTTCTCACCACTGTAATTCTGTATAAGTCAACACACAGACTCACATCCTGTCCATGGCTCCCTACAAAGCAAAGGCCTGGATGAACATCTTGGGTGCCCCAGAACTGCCCCCTCTGTCCAGGGCTTCTCATCTGCACCACTGTTGGTATTTGAGGACTGATAATTCTTTGTTGTTGGAGGGGGTGGTGGAGAGACTGTGCTGTGCATTGTAGGATGCCCATTAGCAGCCTCCCCTTCCCAGTCATGCCAATCAAAAATGTCTCCAGACATTGCCAATTATCCAGTTAGCTCCTGATGAACCAAATCACCCCCAGTTGAGAACCACTGCTCTTTTCCCAGCCTCAGAAGAAGCTATTGAGCTGGGGGCAGAGCCCACGATATACATGGGCAACATGTAAGGAGGGGGCCAGGCAGAATGGAGTTGGCTGTATGGGGGCTTTGAGATGAGTCATGGTGTCATTTCTGACCCCTCTCCACCCCTTCCTGAGACCTAAGCACACGCAGGTGAAACATCAGGCTGCATACCAAAACAAAAAAATATGTTTCAACTTTCAGCTTATGTCATTCTTCAGGTGTTTTAAGGGATTCTAGAGATGGCCCGTTTTAGGCCAATCCCCTGTATTTACAGATGAGGTAATCAAGTCCTAGGGAAGTTCAGCAATTTTTCCAACCTGGTGGACATCTGCTACTTTGTTGGCCTAGTACCATTCCCCTTTGATAAGGTAACATTGCTGCGATTTTCTCTGAGCAACCACTCCATCATACTCTCATTCTGTGTGGTGGGCTTGAGCTGACCCTACTTTCAAGCTTTGGGGGTTATCACATGACCCTAAACTGACCAATCAGAGTTCGTCCTGGGATTTGTGCGAAACTATTGGGGGAGAGGATGGTAGCGTGGAAGCTTGGAGTTCTGGGGGCCCACAGGGCAGGGAGGGTGAAAGCAAAGACAACATGGAAGAAGCCAGGGCTGAGGGATGGAGAGCCTGAGCTCTGAAGACCTCATTTGGGCTCTTGACCTTGGTCAGGTCTTCAGGCAAACTTATTAATATAGCTTTTAGCTCTGTGAGCCCATACCTTTTGTACTGCAGCCAGTTTGAGTTGGGTTCCTGACATTTGTATCCAAATGATTTGTGACACGTCTGGGTTGCGAGCACACCTGAGGCTTCCTGTTCAGTTCTTTCCAGACGTGAAGATCAGGGCTTATCTACAGACAGATGCTGCTTTAAACACTTGTGCCAGAGCTTTGATGGGGCCGAGTATGTGCACGATGACCCCGGGAATCAGCCCCCGCCCCTCATAAGGCGCGCAACGAGATGGGGCTCTGCTTCCTGGTGGCACATACTTACCAGGGCACTGGGAGGTTTCTTTATCTCTCATTAATGCATTCCTGTGGAACATCTACCCAGAGACGCAGCAAGGAGCAGACCTCATAAATCTTTTAAACTGACATGAAAGAAAGACTTTGATTTTCCCAAATCCAGGGTAGAAAGGGTAGCTTCTCCGTTTCTAAAATATTTATCTTTTAAGCATCTTCAGGCCCAGAGTTCATCAAGTGCATCTTCCTTTTAGCCATTAAAGTGAGCTGTTAAAGGCAGCCAGAAAGGAGCTCTATTTCTCTTTCATTTTGTTTCCCATGGCTCCAGATCTTACGATGGTGTCTGTCTGCCCTTGGCAAGCCCAGGGACTTTGCCTAATCTTGTCTGGTCCCGGGGCACTTCACGTCCAGGGGGCAGGACCAGCCAGTAAATAGGAAATTAAAATACAGGGTGCTTAGTGTGGGATAGAGGGAAGCATGAGAGCTGTGCGAGCACAATGGAAGTGTGCCTAGTCCAGCTAGGGAATCAAGGAAGACTTCCTGGAGGAGTCAATATCCTACCTGAGTCTTGGAGAGGGAGTAGGGATTAGGTAGCTGATGAGGGAAGGAGGCATTCCGAAATCAATAGTAGGAAAGCACAAAGCAGTGTGTGGGAATCGTAACACTGTGAGCTGTTTGATAGAGTTGGAGCTCAATGTGTGGCCCACTTACAAGTCTCCTCCTCAGAGAAGCCTTCCTTGATTGCCCTTTGTTAGGAGTCTCCTCTACCAACTCCCCACCCCCATACATTTATGCTCTATCATATCAGCCTGTCTATTTCTCACAGCATTTGTCACAATCTGAAATCCTCTTGTTCCTTTATCTATTTATTTATTTATTCATTTTTTGGAGAGTTTACGTTTTAATTGTGCCCCTTGCCTTTTCATAGCAGAGATCTTGTCTGTATTGCTCATTTGCTCTATCCCCAGCACCAAGCACAGTTCCTGGTGTACACCAGGCCCTCAATGAATACTGTGGCATGAATGAGATGTGTGCGTGTGTGTGTGTGTGTGTGCAGATGTGAGTACTGGAGATGGGGCTGAAGAGATGGAGAGATGTCCGATCAGGGAGGGCCTTTACAGACATGCATATAGGTGCAGATTTCAGTTGAAAGAATGTGAGGACCACTGAAGTATTTATGCAGGAGTATCACTTAGTTAACTTTAAACCTTAGAAAAATCTCTCTGGTAGCAGAGTGGAAGGAAGTTTGAAAAAGGGAGGAACTTGGAAGCAGGAAGACCTATTAAAAGGCTGTTAGAGGGTGGTCCAGGTGGGAGACCATGAGGCAGGACGTAGGATGGGGCAGGAAGGACGTATTTGAGAATGTGGGTGCTGGGGGACCATGTGGGGTTTAGGGAATGGGAGTAGCTGATGACAGTGCCCAGGCTTTTAAACTGAGCTCCATGATCCAAGCCCTACAGGTTTGGATCAAGGGAGGAGATTCTGACAAGCAAATGTATGGGTGTGTATGCAGAGAAGTGTCTGCTTAGGAGAGAAGCCTGGGTTGGAGGTGGAGTATTGGACACAATCTGATACAGTGGACAGTTGGAGGCATGGAAGTAGAGGGGAGCCCCCGAGGTATGTGTGTAGAAAGAGAGAAGCAGCGCTTGGAGGGGAAAACCTATGGCACATTAACATTTAAGGTTACAGCAGAGTTGGGGACCATGTGCATTATCTGTGTCAAGGCATCCAACCTTTGGTCCCATACTGTGTGCCCTTCCTGCCAAATGTCTTTCTAACCAGTGGATGGCAAAATCTAGCCCCTTCCGGGGAAGGAGGCGGTGCCCTGTCCAGGAAGTTTCTGCACCAGAGTCTGAGGGGGCAGGGCTGAACTGGGGTTAGTTATATGAGGAGTGGTCCAAACTGAGGTAGAGGAGGGAGGAAAAAAGCTCATCCAGGGAGAGGAGGACGTGTTGAATAATCTGGATGGGACAAGGCTAAAAGTAGGAAACTGAGGCAGAAGATAAAATAAATTCTTTCTCTGACTCCTAGCTCCCAGAGATATTTTACGCATTTTAAAGCAAATGTGTGAGTGTATGTTTTTTTCCCCTCTCATACACACGTAAAATTGGCCCCCACCTTTACGCAAATGCAGCATACTATATATTCTATCATGCACCTTTCTTTTTTTTCCCACTTAATAATATATTATGTATCCCGGAGAGATTTCTATGTTAGTACATCAAGCATTTCTTCATTTTTTTTTTTTACAGCTGCATACAATTCCATTGTAAGCATGCTTCCTAATTTATTTAACCCAGTCTACTGTTGATGGACATTTTTTTCCCAATCTTCTGCTATTACAATACTGTAAAAAATACTTTAAAAAATGGCCAAGTTTATTTTGAGTACTCTTAGTCCTTTGCCTTTCCATTTCCATTTTAGAATCTGTTTGTCAAATTTCTCAAAAAAAAAAAAAGAGA
>JAQZBX010020543.1:0-32913 GCA_029593785.1 Cabassous unicinctus
TAGGAGCTCTGGGTGGCACTCATCAGCACCTGCACCCCCAAGGGCGCCTGCGGGGCGACCGGCACTGAGGGCAGGCGGCCGTCAGCGGGGTGCCCCACGTCCCACACCGGGAACCCCATACCCATCATCCATCAGGGAACCCCATGCCCCAGCAGAGGGCCCCACCCGGGCATCCAGCTCTGCTCCCCACCCTCTTCTGGGTCCAGGCGGGGCTCCTTCCAGGAGGGGCACCTGGTGGGCAGGAGGAGGAGGAGCAGGTGTGGCCCAAGCTGCTCACCTTGACGACAGCAGAGTAGGTGCTCTTGACGGCAGGCGTGTCGAAGCAGGGGAAGAAGGAGCGGTTACACACGGAGTGGCCCTGAGTGAAGACGAAGGGCTGGGTGCGGCCATAGGTCAGCTCGGGGTCCAGCCACCAGATCTGCGGGCGGGCGGGGGCGTCAGCAGGTGGCCAGTGGCTCGGCCCGTGACAGGCGCCCCGTGCCCTCTCTGTGTGTCAAGACCTTCCAGGACACCGAGACCCTGGCCGTGGTGCCCAGGTGGGGGGATAGAAAGGGGAGGGGAGCACTCCAGGCAGACCGCGGGCACCCGGGGGCCCTGCCCCCCAAAGGGCATACCGAGGGGTGTGAGAAGGCGGGGTGGGGCAAGCTCGAGGGCTGTGGGGCGCAGGGCGGAGGTGGGGGACCCAGGCAGCACTGCCCAGGGGGGACGAGCGGGCAGGGGGCGGGGAGCTTTCCAACCCCAGACAAAAACCTCCCACAGGCCTCCCATCGCCCCCGGAGCCCCTGGACTGTGCCGCCCGCCACGGGGCCTTTGCTCCCGCCGTGGCCCGCAGACCCTTCCTGCTCCTTAGACGGCTCCTTTGATGTAAGTCCACAGAAAGGCCCCTCCACGCTCCTTCCACGCCCGGCAGCCCTTGGCCCCACCCCTCCGGCCTCACCTGCCCTGATGCCCCTCGGCAGTCTTGAATTACTCTCAGTGCCTTGCCCACCTACCCTCCACTGACCCCCAGGTCGGGAGAGCCCCGAGGGCAGCGGGGGCCCCAGGAACGAAGAAGCCATGGACCTGGAGGGGTGGCCGCACAGTGCAGGGCAGGGCAGGGGGTGTTGGCTTGCTGGGGTCAGGGGGACGGCAGGACCGCTGGGACTGGACGGGGGCCAGGGCGAAGGGACTTGCAGGTGCCCTCAAGTTCACTTGAGGCCTTCCCTGCCCTGCGACCCCAGGGCCTTCAGGTCAACTCCAAGGCCCTCCCGGAGGAGGTGTGAAGAGTGTTGACCTGGAGAGGGTCTCCACCCAGAGGGGTGGGGGCTTGGGCCAGAGCAGACACGGCGTGGACGCCTCCAGTTGCAGGGGATGCCCGTGGGCCAGCACCAGGACACTCCCCCCGACACACACACAGCCCACCCAGAGCAGGCCCACCCAGCCCTGCCCACCCCTCAGCCTCGGTGAGCTGGCTGCCTTTCCAGAGACCTTCGGGGCCCACAGGGCTCCCTCTGAGGGGGGGTTGGGGCAGACACCCCCAAAGAGGCAGGGCCCAGAGGTAGGCCACCAGCCCCCTTCTGGGCACCCAGGGTTGGAGAATGGAGGCCCCCGTGCCAGTAGGGCAGGGAGAAAGCTGGGGTGGGTCAGCTCTGAGGACCCTGGTGTGCACAGCACCCCCAGACTTCTGGGGAGGTGCCAGGGCGCATGGGCCAGGGCCTCCTGGGAGCCAGAGAGCTCCCAGCGTCCTCACCTGGCCCAGGGACAAGCTTAGGGATTCAGGCCTGAGGTCCCAGAGCAGGCTGGGGTGGGGTACCGCTCCGTGGGTACTTGAGGTCAGAGGCCAATCACTCCGCCCTCTAAGAGCCCACTTGCAGCCCAGGGGCCTCTTTACCAGCCCTCCAACCCCAGAGGCAAAGTCTTTGGGGGCCATGCTGCCCCTCCCCCCGAGCACCCGAGGTCCACAGTGGCCTGCTGAGGGCCACAGTCTTGAGCAGACCAGACCCACGGGCTCAAGTCCTCAAATCCAGGATGGGAGGAGCACATCCCTTCTTTCCCCTGCAGTGCTGTGAAGGCGTACCTGTCACCTGTGCAGAGCAAGTAGCAGGGCTGACCCGCAGGCCAGCACACCTGCGGGAACTCAGGGAACGAAGGTGGCGGCCAGGCCCCGCTAATGGCTCACGCAAAGTTGTGCACGAAGCCCACAGGCTCTGGGGGCTGGCCAGGTGCAGGTGTCACCTGGCCCTTCGGGGCCCAACTGACCCTTGACACCACTTACACCAGAGACCCATGTCCCTGTCCATTCCCAGCCCCAGGCAGTGACAGCTGGGGCCTCTCTGAGCCCCGTGGGGGGCAGGGGTCACGTGTGCTGCCCACACTGGGCTCCGGCCCCAGGGTGGACCCCGCGAAGGCCCTGGGCTTTCTATCGGGGCTCTGAGGCGGTGGGTGTCCGTGTCCCCAGCCCTGCAGTGCCCCGTGCATGTCCGTGGTGGGGCGCCGTCTGCACACCGTCGGTCCCGCCAAGGGGGCCGGAAGCATCACACCCAGCCCGGCCCACCTCCGCCTCCCGCTCCCCCTCCGGCTCAGACACCAGCTGTCCCCCATTCCGCCTGGGAGCCACAGACACCCCCCTCCCAGTCCACCCCTCGGTGCCACGCGCCGGCAGACGGCCGGCCCCGCGGCTGCGGACCAGAAGCCGCTCCGGCCGCGGGCGGGGGCAGTCCCGCACAGCCGAACCGGGAGGCGTCCCTGGGCGGCCAGGGACCGGGTTCTCGCTCCGACCCGGGATCCCCGGGGCTGCCCGGGCACCAGCCAGGGACCGCTGCGGCCACCCGGGCCGGAGAGGGCGCGCCCGCCGGGGGCCAGACCCGCGCCCGCGGCCCGCGCTACTCACGGCGGGCGCGTCGGTGGAGGTGTAGCGCAGGATGACCTGGAAGGGCTGGTGCGCGGGCAGCTCGGGCGGCAGCGAGACGGTGAGCGAGGAGCCGTAGTCGGCGAACGGGTCGAGCCGGAAGGCCAGCGGGCAGCCGGCGGGCTCGGCGCCGGGGCAGGCGGGCGGCGGCGGCGCGGCGGGCCCGGGCGCGGCGAAGGCGAAGGCGAGGGCGCCGGGCCGGGCGGGCGCGCGGCGGAAGGCGGCCGAGTGCAGGCGCAGGGCCGGGTGCGCGTCGAGCACGAGCGCGCGGGGCGCGGGCCGCAGCGCGCACAGCTCCAGCACCAGGCAGCCGGCCAGCTCGCGCGTCGCGGGCCGCAGCTCCAGGCCCAGCTGCAGGTGGCGCAGGCGGAAGAGCTGCGCGCTGGAGGCCGAGGCCACGTCCAGGGCGGGCGGCGGCGCGGGCGGCGGGCGGGCGGGCGCGGCCTCGGCGCCGGGCGCCTTGCGGCAGCAGCACTGCGCCGCCATGGCCCGCGCTAGGTGAAATCCATGGGCGGCGGCCGCGGCCGCGGGCAGCGCGAGGGCGCCGGGCGGGCGGCGGCGGCGGCGGCGGCGGCGGCGGGGCCGCGGGCACAACAGGAAGTCGCGCCGGAGCCGCCCGGCCCGGCCCCGCGCCGTGCGCCGCCCCGCTCGGGCTCGGCTCGGCCGCCGCCGGGGGCGCTGTGCGCGGGGCGGGCGGGGCCGCGCCCCAGACCCGGGGCGGCGGGAGGGCCGCTCCCTGCGGGCCGGGCCTGGGAGCGCCGCCCTGGGTGCGGCCCGTGCGCCCCGAGGTGGTGGGTCCGCAGCGCTGTGTCATCCCCCCGTCGCGGGCTCTGGTCCCGAGGAGTTCTCAGAACGCCCCCAGCAACTTCCCCGGGAGACCGGTGGGGACGCCGGCGGCGATTGTCTGGTAGAGAGAGTTGACGGCCGGCGGGGACCAGAGCCCCCACCCCAGGTGGGGAGCGCAGCATTCTGGCCTCGCTGGCGAAGCTCTTGCCGGCAAGAACCGAGGTCTCGTGCGAAGGCCTACGAGGCGCGGCACTCTGAAGCCGCTGCTGGAAACCTGCTGCCTGGTGGGCGCCAGGAGGGCCGCGCGGCCTCCTTGTTGGGGGCTCCTGGACAGCAGGCCAGGGTGGTGAGCTGGCAGCCTCGGCGGGGCCAGTCTCCCCCGCAGTGGAGAAGGCCCGCGGGTTCTCTGTACACCAACCCGTTCTGTAAACAGCTACAATGCTTAAAAAGAAAGGGATAGAGGGACTGAGAGGTGACTGCTGAGGGGTAGGGGCGTTTCTGTTTGGAGTAAAGAAAATGTTTTAAAGTTGATTGTGGTGATGAATGCATAACTGTGATTGTATTAAAACCCATTGGTTGTATACATGGGATGGATTGTATTGTATGTGAACATATCTCAATAAAACTGCTTTCAAGAAATAAGGAGACAGAATAGGTCTGGGGTCAGCAAGCCCACTGCTTGCCTATGTCCTCCAGCCAAGCCGCTGACCATGCCTTCTGGCTCCGGAGACCATGTCCCCGTGGTAACCTGACCTGGGCTTGGTGTCTGCAGGCCTCCTACCTCCTCTCCCTGCTAAGCTGGCATTTCCATCGGACCAGCCCCCTCTAAGGTGTCTGAGTACAGAAAACCCACGTGAAGCCAACTTCCCAGACTGCACAAGATGGAAAAACAAAAAGTGGCTGAGCACTTCACGGATTAATTGTGTAACTGAATGGCCACATCAAGCACGCAGCCCACGATTCACCTTGAACTGTCAGGCGTGAATGCATGTCCCTTCGCGGGGTGTGGTGGAGCTCTGTGGCCTTATGGCTGGGCTGCCCCGGGCCAGAGGTATGTGTGGCTATTTAAACGTAAATTTATTAAGGTTTAATTACAGTCCCTCAGTAGCGGTGGCCCCATGTGGCAGCACAGCTATAGGACACGCCCATCGCAGAAAGTTCTCTTGGGCTGTGCTGCCTTAGGCTGGCTCAGCCCGGAGCTGGACAGCATGGGAGGCAAGTGCTGGGACAGTAACAGGGCCATGGCCAGGCTGCCCCCACCGCTCCTCACCCGATGAGCGCGCGAGATGGCAGCCACGTTGCTCTTGTCGTCAGGGAGGAAGCGGGGTTCTTGGGGACAGAACTTCCAGGACCTGTGCACAGCCCTGCGTCATCATGGGGGAGGCAGGGTGGGGCGGCTTGGGCGCTGCCCTTGACCCAAGTGTCATGTCTGAGCCACAGGGTTGCCTCTGTGTGGCCTGCCCTCCCAGGGTGGGAGGCGGCCCAGAGGAAGAGGGGGTTTCATCTACACAAGCAGGAGCCCCAAGGCATCCATCGCCTTAGCTCTCCCGGGGTCCTCAGGTCCCCACAAGCCCTCTTTGAGAGGGGAAGGGCCTCCCACCCCAAACTGGCCAAGAACCTGAGGCACACAGGGTCTTCCAGAGGAGGGTTTGGTCTTGCACCATGACTCGGGGGGGGGCGGGGGGTGGGGAAGGGAGGTCTGATCTGCGCTTGCTGCCTCCATGTGGCTGGCGCCCAGGACCCCGGGCCTCTCCAGAGCCTACCCCAGCCAGCAGGGCTGGGTCTGGGGAAGCATCGAGTCTGCACGTGGGGTGGCTCCCCACCACCTGCTCCCTGTGGTCAGTTAAGGCCAGGGGCCACGGGCCCCAGGTAGAATCGTGGGGAGCAGGGGTGAGGGTCTCACCCCCTTTTCTCCTGGAGGGCCCTGGATGGTCCAGAGGTGACCCCCATCTCCCGCTGGGTGGGTACCTCTCTCCCTCCCTGCCCCCCTGGTGGGTTTCCCCCAGCCCTGACTCATACAAGGGGCCTGCACAGGAATTCTTCACGGGGTGGGAAGATCTGCTTTGTAATTCCAAAGCCCGCCCCCCACCCCCACCCCTCCAGGGCGCAGGAAGCTCCTTGGGAAGTGCCGACTGCAAAAGCACAGGTGGGCCTGGTGGTCGTCCCTCTCCCCATCACCCTCCTGCCCCTGAGGACGGCTGCCCTCTCCTGGCAGCCTGCCTGGGCCCCCTGGCGGCAGGGGTTCTCAGCCCAGGCCCAGGTGCTCAAGGTGCTCTGCTCCCTCCCGGCCCCAAAGGGCCTGAAGTCTGCATGGTGGCGGGGGTTTCTCCACAGGACTTCTCGATCCTGCCTGCCCCGGCCACACCCATGCTGCCACCTGAAGGGCCCGGGCTGGACACCCTCTCAGGTGCCCTGGCGCCCAAGGGAGGAAGTAGGTTCCTGGGCTCACCTACGAGAGGGTAGGCCTGGAAGCAGGAGGGCCTCAAAGGCTCCCAGGAAGAAGTGGGGTTCGGAGAGACCTATTGCCCGTGAGGGACTGCAGCTGGGCAGCTGTCAGGACAGGACTGCTCAGGAGACGCGTCTGAAGTGGCCCACAGACGTCACCTTGCACCCCGTGACCCAGCGCTAGGGCAGCTGAGCCCCCATCAGGCTGGTGCTGTGAGGAGGGACGGCCCCCCCAAAGGCTGGAGATAGCCACAAGCGCGGTGCGCAGGGGTGGGCTGCTGGGAGCTCCCGTTAAGCACCACGCTGGTTCTCAAAGTTCCTCTGCCTTTAGCGAGTCCTTGGAGGGTGGCTGAAGACATTGGCCAATGTCATGGCCCAGAGACTTCAACCTCTGGTGTTGAGAGCAGGCAGAGCTGCGGGGGGCGTCCTCAGCACCCGTGGTCCAGGGGTCTGACCGCACCCTGGCTCCAAGGGGGGCATGTGACCGGGCTCTGCAATGAGACTGGCCCAGACTTGCACAAGGACCCCTTGGCAAGGGAACAGGCTTCCCTGCATTGTGGTCACTCACGGGGGCCACGGGCTGGACTGTCTCCTGAGGGGCCATCTCATCACAGGGGACGGGGAATAGAGAGACCCCCACAGCAGGTCAACAGAACAGCAGGAATGGGGGTTTGCAAGAAGGCATCACACGGGTCGGGGTGCGCAGAACGAGGGGCTGACGGGTGGGGTGCTTGTTACAGCCAGAACCAGGTCCAGAGCCATGAGGGGCAGGAGTGGGAGAGACCCTAGGACCCCTTGCCATCGCCCCCAGCACCTTGCTGGGCTCTGCTTGGTCAGAGGTCCTGGCTCCCCACAAAGGCCACTTCCAGCTGGGGGCACAGCCATGCCCCACTGGACTGGAGATAGAGACCCCGAGACCCCTGGCAACCGAGTCATCGCCAAGCAAGGGGCCACCCTGGGGTGGAGTGCCTGACCCTGAGCCACAAGGGAATGGGGGCTTTGCTGCTGTGCAGTGGGTTGGGGGGAGCCTGCCTGGAATCAGGACATCCCCAGAAGCCCCCCCACACATGCCCAGGTTGTGCAGAAAAGGCACCCAATAGGCTGGCAGGAATGAGGGCTCTGCCTCCTGCGCCCCCCCCCCCCAGAAGAGAACCCCAGCCAGTGGGATGAGCAGGGAGAATGAGATGGCTAGTCCCAGCTGTGTACTTTATTCAAGAACTCGCTATGTTACCCAGGGACTCTTATCATCTACGGTTCGTAGGTATTACCAACTGTTTCCTTTTCCCTTTCCCTGCCATCTTATTTAAGGAGCGTGGCGACAATTTTCTGAGTCTTTGGGTCCCAGGACGTCTGGGTGACGGTGTCTGTATTAGAGAACCCCTACCCCAGGGCACCTTCTGCCTCCCACTCTGGGAGAGGGCCAGGATGCCAGGGCATAGTGGTGCTGCAGGATGTCAGGCCAGAGAGCCCGGCATTATCGCTGCAACATTGGGGTGTTGGAAAGGGAGGTGGGTGTGGATGCTGAGCAGTCGAAGGTGGCCGTGCTGGGTGTCAGGGGCCCATGCTGGCACATCCTTGCACCCTCTCCCATGCATTGCTGCAGCTACAAGCCTGGCACCCACGCATCCTTGCCCTCTTGCCAGAGAGATCCCGAGTTTGGTGCTGCGATGGGACCAGGGTGAGATTGGGGAGCCGTGAGGATGGGGAAGATGTGGTTGCCCCAGCAGCTGGCAGGCTTGAAGCTTGCCAGCAGCTCCGGACGCCCTCTGAAGGCTGCCCCCATCAGAGCCACAGAAAGGGGCTCTGATCTTCCATAAGCCAGCAGTGGCTCCTGAGCTTGGTGCTCCTGTAGGAAATGTCTTTCTGCCTAAAATTCCTCAAGTGATTTTGATTTTCCTGAACAAACCCTGTCTATGAACCAAGGCTGAGTAGAGATCCCTGCGACACCACCAAGCTGGGACAGGACCCTCTGCAGCTGCATTTCAGTACGATAAGACTTAAAGGGGAAAAACGGAAATTCAGCCTGAGAACAGGATTCAGTAGCTCTTCTGTGAATACAGCTCTGCCAGTGGGAAAGGAGTGGAAGAACACTCTCCTATCAGTACACCAAACGTCCTTTTCCACCTGGACGCCGTAGGCCTAGAGAGCTGACGTGTCACTTGCGTCCTTGTTTTGAGGGCTCAGGGTCCTTAGGGTGCAGCTGGTGGAAAGGCTGGGGGACTGAGGTGCACACTAGCAGCCATCTCCTCTTGCTGCAGAACATTCTTCACTTGGAACTGTCCCTGGAGGCTCCTGGGGCAGGCAGGGACTGGGACTGGAGAAGATCCTCATATTTCTGAAGCTGAGACCAGAAGCCAGGATTGGGTTCAGCTACGGGACGGGCGTGCTTCACTGCCTGCAACAAGAGACGAATTAAGTGTGACACTAGGCTTCCAATGCCACCCTCCAAGTACCCCTGATGGCTGTAAAGGGTGACAGCTGACTGCTAATGTCTGAAATGGCATCCACAGGGGATAAGCCGCTCATGGTTATCTTAACAAGTCATTCAGTCCTTGATTCCTTAACATGTGTTTGAATAAAAACAGTTTACAGCAAGAATCCCCCAAGGACAGGGGCAGTGCCTAGAGAAGGACGGACCATTGTGCCAGGTCCTTGATATCGATGATTGTACTTATGAACCTTTTCATTTGAAATTGAAACATAGCCTGGTATTATATGTTGCCTAAGAGTTACCTCCTGAATGCCTCCTTGTTGCTCAAATGTGGCCTCTCTCTAAGCCAAACTTAGCATATAAATGTACTACCTTCCCCATGGCATGGGACATGACTCCTGGGGACGAACCTCCCTGGCACCGAGAGATTCTTACCAAGCACCAACTAGCAATGCACCTGGAAAAACACCTTGACCATAAGGGAGAATGGTAAATACAAATGAGTTCTTATGGGTAAGAGATTTCAAAGCAAGTTGGGAGGTCATTCCAGAGGTTATGCTTATGCACGTCTCAGCAGGATCTCATCGACTGACACAGTAAATATTGCCTCAAATAGTGGGGCTCCTGAGGACTCTAGAGACATCCAGATACTATAGGCAGGACAGACAGCTGAGGAGTTTGGTGCCCTGCCAGTGAGCCTTACCTTGGAACTTATACTCCCCAGTGGGACAGAGTTGGATTCATTTGTGGTTTCCCTACACACGGCTCTTCTGCCCCTTCTATTTGAACCTATAGTTAGTACTATACTTGATAGGTGTATGTCCAAGAGACTTAAATCTTTGCTCCGTCCATGTGCCAGTTGGGCCCTGAATCTCAGCAGAGTTGCAACACCTACTCTCCAGTTCATTGGACTCACCCAGGACAATTAACAAGGTGATGACGATGGACAATACTCATCCCAAGGAACAGAGACAGTCTGCAACTGCAAGCAAGAGAGTTCCATCCATCTGCTCCATGGGATCTAAGCCCCCTCTTAATTAGAGGCAGAGGGGGTATCACCATCTCCAAATTCTCAAGATTGGGGAATGAACGATGGACTAAAGTAGACTTACTATTATTCTACTATACACTTATTGTTATTCTAGCAATGGAAGAATTTTTATAATGTGGAGGCAGTGGCCACCAGAGGTTCTGAGGGGAGAAGGAAAAATAGGGGTAATATGGGGGCATTTTCGGGACATTGGAATTGTCCTGCATGATGTTGCAATGACGGATACAGGCCATAATATATTTTGTCATAACTTACAAAATTGCATGGGACAGAGTGTAAAATATAATGTAAACTATAATCCACAGTTAATGGCAACGCTTCGATATGTGTTCATCAATTGTAACAAATGTACCACAATAATGAAGAATGTTGTTAATGTTGGAAAGTGTGGGAAGGGGAGGGAGTGGGGCATATGGGAATCCCCTATATATATGTTTTTTTAAAGATTTGTTTTATCACCCCCCCGCACCCCCCCCCCTTTTTTTAGTCACTGTCTGCTCTCAGTGTCCATCTGCTGTGTGCTCTCTGTGTCTGCTCATCCTCTCCTTAGGAGGCACTGGGAACCGAACCCGAGACCTCCCATGTGGAAGAGAGGCACCTAATCACCTGAGCCACCTCAGCTCCCTAGTTTGTTGTGTCTCTCATTGTCCTTCCTCCTTGTGTCTCTTTTGTTGCGTCACCTTGTTGCGTCAGCTCACCGCGCCTGCCCGCCGCACCACCTTGCCTTCTCCAGGAGGCACTGGGAACCGAATCCGGGACCTCCCATGTGGTAGGCGGAAGCCCAATCATTTGAGCCACATCTGCTTCCCCCCTATATTTTTTATGTTACATTTATGTAATCTAAAGTTTCTTTAAAATAAATAAATTTTAAAAAAGACATTACAAAGGTAAAAACAAACAAACAGAAAACAAAACAAAACAAAACAAAAAAAACCAGTTTACATTATTTAACATCAAATAAAGTGGACACCTTTGGAAGATGTGCCAAGTTAACCTTTGGGAATCCCTGGCAGACTCTCAGAAATCTGCAAGCAGGTGCACCCTCCAATTTAAGAGGCACAACATTAGGAAGATGGAGAGAAAAACCACTTTTTGGCTTATTAGGTGCCTAAAATAATGAGCCCTCCCTTTGCTGGACTGGTTGACTCATTAATTAATTCAGTCCTTCAATATTTACTGAATATCAACTCTTTGTAGGCACTTGGCAAGGGATGTGGGATCCTGAAATAGATTGTAATTAGTTAATTATGTATTTCACTTGACAATAAAGTTATTTACTGAATACCTATCAATGTGCCTACGCACTGGAGATTCAGCACTGAACATAGTAGAGACCCTGTTCTCATGGAAATTATGTTCCAGTGTGGGAGATACACAATAAGCAAATAATTGTGTTAACACCTCCAGGGAAGTTAGAGATTGTTGGGATGGAGGGGCGAGGACAAAAAAGTCGCCTCTGAGCAAACATGGGCAAGGGTTGAAACCACTGAGGGAGGGGGCTAAATAGAATCCTGGGGGGGAGAGTGTTTCAGACAATATGGAGTGGCAGGTGCAAAGGGCCTGAGTCTTGTCTGGCAAGAGTGCTTTGGGTGAAATGGAAGCGAAGTGGAGAATGGTGGCAGATGAGACTGGTGAGATAACAGAGCCAGACTCTGAGAGCAGAGAGGCGGAGGCGAAGACTAGGGCTTTTCAGAGGCACAGGGCCCCTGCAGGGAAGCCGCAGCAGATGTGCCCAGCTGCTCAGGAACAGTCGGTAGGAGCAAGGGCAGAGAGACCAGTGAGGAGCGCGGCATGCAGGTAGTGGAAACAGTTGGATTCTGCTAATATTCTGAAGGCAGAGTTGACCAAATTTACTGAGTAGAGGTGGGGCAGGTCTGTGGAGAAAGTAAAGCATTTGCAACACACTGAGTGCAAGACGCATGCTATGGGGTCATGGACTGCACGCGGTCATCAGACGCGGAAGCAGCGCAAGGCCACTCTTCCCTTCGCAGGGCGCTGCCCACCCAGAGGACCCTCTCTCGGTCCTGAAATCCAGCTCACCAGGAAGGCCCGCCGCTACGATCAGAGCCCGCTCCGAAGGCCTGACCCTGGGCCTCACCCTTCCCAGAAGGCCCGCCCCACCCTGGAGGGATCCCGGAAGGCCCGCCCCACCCTGGAGGGATCCCGGAAGGCCCGTCTCTTACGATCTCGTTGCGCTCCAAAGATCCATCCCCCACGACTGGGCCCCGCCCCCCGGAAGAACCGCCCCGCCCCGAAGCCCCGCCCCTCCGGAAGGCCCGCCCCTGCCGCCGCCGGGCCCCGCCCCCCGGGAGGCCGCCCACCTGGAAGGCTTGCGCTAGGCTGAGGCCGCGGTGCCGCATGAGGTAGGCGGTGCAGACGGCGGCAGAGCGGCTACGTCCGTTCTTGCAGTAGACGAGGCAGGCGCCGCCGGCGCGCACCGCGGCCTCCATGGCGGCGCAGGTGGGCTCCAGGTGCGGCAGCAGGTCCTCGGCCGGGTCGTCGAACACGGGCACGCGCAGCTCAGCGACGCCGGGCGCGCGCGGGCCGGGCTGCTGGCGGGAGACGTTGACGCACAGCGTGACGCCCGCGCGCGCCAGCAGCTCCGTGGCGCCCGCGGCGCGCGCGCTCCCGAGGAAGAGCGAGGGTGCGACGCGCGCGAACGGCGGCGGCGCGGCCTCGCGGGTGCCTGCTCGCTCCGGGCCCATGGCCCCGCCTGCCCCGGCCGGCGTTCGGGCGCGGAGTCCTCAGGGCTTATTTTTAGACGGGCGGGCGGGCGGCCCCGCTGGGCGCCCCCCGGGTCCTAGAGTCTTCTAGGGGAGAGCAGGCCCCCCGGGCGCGAGACTTCGGGCCGCTCTGGTGCTTCTTGGGGCCGCTCGCGCGCCGTAGCCCCGGGCCCCTGCTCTCCCACTCCCCACGCCGGGCGTGGGAGGGTGGGGGCGGGGACTGTTAGGGCGGTGCCCGCCCCCTCATTGGCCAGGCCGAGCGTGGGGCTGCCGCCACCTCGCCGATTGGCTGGGCCCTTGGCCGCCGCAGAGTCGGGTTGGCTACAGCTGAGTGGGCGGGGCTGGGGCGGCACCCCTGTCCCCGAGCTGGGCCACCTCCGCGGGGTCCCCTTCCCGGAGATCCGCCTCCCCGCCCTGGCAGCCTGGCCCCAGCAGGCCAGGGCGGACAGGCGAGGCCGGGCCTTCAGGTGTGCACGCGTGTCCCGCGTGGCCGAGGCGACGTGCCCCGGGGGCAGGGAGGCGGGGGCACTGATGCCGGCCCGGGGGCCGTCGGGGCTTCGCGCGGAGCTGTGTCGCGGGTGGCACTGCGCACGCGCTCCAGCACCCGCACGCGCTCCAGCACCGGCAGGGCCACGTGGCCGGACCAGACGGCTGCCTGCTCTTCTCTGCCATGACGCTCTAAAAGCGTCTGCTCGCAATTCTGATAACTGCATTGCTGGCCGACGTGACTTTTATTACAGCTTTATATGTTTTTTTCTGCTTTTTAATAAATTACCTTTTGTAATTTCTGAAGTTTAGTTTCCTTTTTATTGCAAAACATGCTTCATATAAAATATAAGTATTTACCACTAACTTTTTGTCATTTCTTCGTGGACCAGTGTTTCTTTTCTTTTTCTTATTAATTTATTGGGTCAGCACTGTATCTGTTTTACATTTATTTAATGTTTAATGCCCTCACAATTGTCCTTTAAGAACTCTTCAATAGATTTTTCAGATTTCTGCTCTTTCAGGGAATAGTTTCGGTAAAAGTAGCTGGTGCAGCCAGGTATTGTGTCGCAGACATTTATTGCAGTTTCAATTTAGTAATAGTAAAAACTTTTCTCATTCATCTCCATCTTTTGCTTAAGAGTTTGCAATCCATTCCTACAAGAAATTACGCTCCAATACCTCCCCTCCCCTCCCTCCCCCAACCCCCCCCCACCCAGCACTAGCTAAGCCTGGTAGAACCTCCAGCTTTGGGTTGAGTGCCTCCTGCGTGGTCTCTCTGAGTGACCTTGGTTATCTTAGTTTCAGCAGATCTTTATTGCAGCCTGGGGCTGCCTCTGAAGCTGAAGGCTCAGCGCTCTACCCTCTACCTGCAGTCAGGTCTTGCCGCAGGTCTGTGGAGCCCTTCCCACTATCCTTTTCCTTATTTCCACCTTCAGGAAGGACCCTGACTTTCCTAGGGTGGGGTAAGCAGAATATGGAATCCCCCTTTTCCCCAGAAATCCAATTAGGGGTGTTTTGTGGCCCCCAGCTCCAGGGGTGAGCCCTAATTGCCTCCAGCCTACGCATCAGCGAGGCCCATTTCCCTGATTGCTTCAAGAATGAGCTTGGGATCTAACACAGCCAAAGAACAGTGATCACAAGGGAAAGCCAGCCTTAGGGTGAAGTAGGAGGAGGTGGGAGAAACTGGTTCTAGACATTGTAGAGCCACTGAATCAAACCCAACCGGAAATCCCCTCTTCTGGAATGTTAAGCCACGCTTCATTGTTGGGGCTCATTTGAAGTGGGTTTTCTGGTCCAAAGCCTCCTACGTAGGCCCCATGCTCCTTCACCTCACTGAGTAAATGAGTCCACTACATCTCCTAAATTCCCTCTGTCTCGATTGCCACATGTAGTGTGGGCCACCCTCCCTCTTCCTTCCAAGGGGCCCCCCTTCCTTCAGCCTTCCACTCTGTAGCCAGAATATGCTTTCTGAAGCAATGCTTTTCTCAGTGTTGGTCCCTCCTTAGCTGTGATCCATTAGTGGGTTGGGAAATCAATTTTGTGTCTCATGACCAGCATTTTATTTTTTAGTGCAGTGGTATAGAAAAGAATAGACTAAAGGGCAGTGTTGGGGTGCATGCATGTCACAGGGGTGAGCTTTGCATGCAACTCGAGTTATATTTGTACTGGCCACGATATAAAATGGTGCCTTACTGTGGGCCCCTTGAAATGAAGTCTGAAGGCCACTGGTTAAAGCACACACTGACTGCTCCGTCCTTCTGCCTTTGGCCTGGCATTCAAGGACCCAGCATCACTGCCGACCATTCCCACCCACTGTTTGTACCCATACACCCACCATAGCCCCATGGTTCACAAAGGCTGATACCCATTCCTGCAGCAGCAGCAGCATCTGGGAGTAACTAGGAATGCAGCTGTTCAGCCCCACCTGTGTCTTGCTGAATTAGAAACTGTTTTATGAAGCCCTCTGTGTGATTCTGATACACACTGAAGTTTGCATCCATTATTTAGTTAATCTAAAGCAGGGGTTCTTAACAAGGGATCTGTGAGCTTGAATTGAAATTCAAAAAAACTTCATTCTTATACGTGGTATACTATGGACTTAGTAAGGGGTTCTTGGTTTTCCCCTGACTGGCAAAGGGGTCTATGGAACAAAAAAAGTTAAGAACCCCTGCTCTAAAGAGCCATTTAAAGCAGGAGAGTGAAAAACATTGCCCACCCACCATAAGCACTGGATGTTTGACTTTGACCACTTCATGTGGTCATTTACCTTCCTCTGTATTCATTCACCTGTCCTTTCACTCACCTTCCTCACATTACTGCCAACGGAGCCCAGGGCTGGGCTGTGCAACCCAGTTTGGGTTACTTTATGTCTTTATGTGGATGAGAACTTAAAGGCACTTGAGAAGCCATCTGGGGGTAGAATCCTTTTGGATTTTTAATGATTTTTCCAGTCTTTTACAGGTGTTTCACCTGCATCTAATTTGGTGGCAAGTTTTAGGTGACTTGACTTGTTGACTGTCCAAAGCCTTCAACTGGATTTTCATAGAAACGCCCCTATCCGTCCAGATAGCTAACCCCCTTCCTTCAGTGACCTCCGCGCCCCTCCCTCGTCTTTATTCGCCTGTCCCCCTCACAAGACCAGGAGCCTTCTGCCTTCCACAAACATTTGCCACACGGAAAAATCCGGCCTTGGAGTGGGGCAGAGATGGATCAAATCTCAGTTCCAGCGCGTGACGGCTGGCCGGCCAGGCCCTATGCGCCGTTCCCTCGGGCGTCGCACGGGCTCTGCACAGGAGCGCCTCCCCCTGGGGAGCAGTGGGCCCCGAGGCTGGACGCCAGGGCCGTGCCGCCGCGTTCTGCGCGGCTCAGACACCGGGGGCAGATAGGAACCCACACTCGCCCAAGGTGTGGGGGGCCCAGGCCGGGGGCGGGGCGCGAGAGGATCTGTGAGATCACAGAGGGGCGCCCCCGCGCCCCCAACCCAAAGACGGCCCTGGGCGGGGCGGGCCCTGGAGGCGGGGCTCTGGTGGGCGGGGCCGCGGGGCGGGGCCCGTAGGTCCGGCGCGGGGATTGGCCGGTGCCCGAAGCACGTGGGGGGCACCGCGTCTCCACGGAAACCCGACGCTCTCCGCTTGCTTAGGGCGCCAGAGGCGCAGCCGGCAGGCGGTGTGTCTGCTGCGTTTGCGCTTGGCGGTGCCCTGTGCGACTGGAGGGAGCTCTCCGGGCTGCGTGTGGCCCCGCGGCAGGGGCGCGGTCGGGGTCCCGGCAGGGGCGCGGGGACACGCGGTGAGCCGTGGGAGGGGGGAGCCGTGGGTGAGCCCCGGAGTCCCAGGGCCTGGCTCGCTCCCCGGGGCATGGGAGGTGGAGAGGAGTTTGGGGAAGCCCGAGCGCGGGAGAGGCCGAGAGCGTGGGCTTGGTGGGGCGGTCCGCCCCGCGCCCGCAGTCCCGCCGCGCTGGCGGGCAGGGGAAGGGACCCCGCTGTCTGCGGCGCTCCTCGGGCAATCAGCGGGCACAGGCCGGACCCCGCCACGTGGCCCTAAATGGAGGTCGTCGAAGGGTGGTCCCACGGCCCTTCCTGTGGTTGTCGCCCCACGGAAGGGACAGAGACACCTTCGGGCGCTGGCGAAGCTTTCCTCTTGGTGCTGGGATGGGGTTTTCCGGCAGGCGTCTTTGAGGACACAGGCCCAGGACGGATTTTTGAAAGCGGGCCGGGCGGGATGGGGTCAGGTTTAGGGGAGGGGGCTCCGTTCCCCGGAGTCCCAGTGGGGCTGTGGGTGGGGTCTGTGGGTGGCCACGTGTGTTCCAGGCAGTGGGTCAGGTGCCCTGAGGTTAATGTCTGATCCCTCGGCTTTGCTTCCAGGTTGGAAGACAGGGACCATGAAAGGGGTTTACTCGTCCCTGGTGTCAGAGCCTGAGCCCTCCAAGGCTGGCCACTCTGAAGTGGACCTGGAGAGGGGTGGTGAGGCGGCCAAGGACCAGGACAGCATGCCCTTCTGCCACCCAAGGTGCGAGGACCCAGCTGCAGGGAGGGGGCCGATTTTAGCTGGGATCCAGCCTTGGGGCAGGTGCTAAGAATTGCTCAGTTATGTTATATTACCCCCCCACCCCCCATTAGTCTCCTGAGAAATAGAAGAAACGCAACATTGTACTAACAACTGCAATGGAAATGAAAATCTCCTCTGACTGGAATCCCATTACTGATTTGGTGCGGTCTCTCCAGCCTGTCTCCTTTGCCCACCCGGTTCTCCCTCCTTGTAACCTTAAGGAACACTTCCTTGGTCTGCCAGTGGCTTTCACATAACCTTGCACTCTGCAGGTCCCCTAGCTGTGACAGCTTCTTTGCAGCTATTTATTGTTACTGGTGAGGGGCTCACAGCCCACAGGCCTCAGAGCCGCAACCCAATGAGGTAGCCATTGTGTTGGCCCCATTTTACAGATGAGGAAACTGAGTCACGGAAGAGGCAAGGTCACACAGCGAGGGGGCCAGAGATGGTTCCAACCCAGGTGCCAGCCGGCCCTTTCCAAGGACCCCCCAGTGTGCCTTACAGCGGATGCACATAGAACAATTTGGCAAGCACAGCTTTTGTGTTCTTGGCAGCCAAGTCCCTTCTTGTTGGGCAGATGCTTTGCTAAGCGTCTGTGGCCTTGTGGCATCCAAGGCTGGCTGGGGGAGCGGGTCCCGTGTCTGAACAAGCAGCCTGACAGCATCACAGGGCTGTCTGCTACAGGCACCCAACATGCAGCATCTCCAAGGGAGCCTTTAGAGGTGGGAGTGAAGCAGGAGGGGGCCTGGGGGTGGGATTCTCTCCTGGGTCATGGTTCGTGCTTTTAGATTCCGAAGCAGCAAAAAAGCAAATCCACTTTCATACATATTCTCTCCCTGTCTGCTGTGCATCCTTCCATCCTTCTGTCCATCTTACTAGTCTGTTTGCTGCCCCTCAGGTGGCTCTCAGATATTTCTCAGTTTGCTTCGTGCTTGGCTGCAGTCAGCCCCATCCCGTGTGCTGTCTCTTCCTAGGGGCGTCCCGCTGGCCCAGGAGGTGGAAGAGGAAGAGTCCGAGGGCCCCCTGGGGGAGCCGGAGCTGAAGGAGGCCTACATCCAGCTTGTCCAAGGGGTGCAGGAGTGGCACGACGGCTGCATCTACCGAGGGCAGTTTGGGCTGAACGTGAAGCTTGGATATGGAGAATTCTCTTGGCCCACGGGCGAGGTAATTCGGGCTGCTCCCTCCCTCTGCCCCAGGGCTCGGGCCCCAGCGCTGGCTGCACTCTCCTGAGAGCCGGGAGATGCGATCCTTTAGGTCCCTCAGCAGGCAGGAAGCCAGGCCAGTGCCTTCCCTACTTGAGAAAAGCCGGAGGGAAAAACTGTTACAGATTTCCAAGCCCATGCTGTGGTTTGTGGGGGGCTCGGGGGAAGGGGGTGCCTGTGGGCCTTGGTTGGAGAAGCTGCGACTGAAGAGAAATTTTTATTCTGGACAAACGTTTTAAACTAGTAAATTACTGCCACAAGTTGTGTATTTACGTTGGTAAAGTTGTTTTCTCTTGTATTTAAGATTAGAGAGAAAGCAAAGGATGTCCTTAAAGATCCGGTGAAAATGGAAGAACGCGCTTTCTTTAAGAATGGGCTTCTTGGGT
The DNA here is from genome assembly GCA_029593785.1 of Cabassous unicinctus. Classification (NCBI taxonomy): domain Eukaryota; kingdom Metazoa; phylum Chordata; class Mammalia; order Cingulata; family Chlamyphoridae; genus Cabassous; species Cabassous unicinctus. The sequence continues at coordinate 18,444 of JAQZBX010020543.1, forward strand.
TTCACTCTGAGCTTCACTCCTCCAGCACAATACAGACTCTGTTGTTTGTGAAAGTTAGGGCTGTTCTGCAGCCGCATCCCCTGCCAGATCATCAGCCCACACTCTGAGTCATTCATCCTTTCATTAAAAAAGGAAGAAGGTGTTTCTAAAGGCAGAATGAGGCCGCGTTCTCTCCCCCCACCACCCCCAGCTACACTGTGGGCTGGGGCTGCAGTGGAGACGGGGAGGGGGCTTCTGGGCCAGGTGCAAGCAGCACGGCTGGGGCTGTGCTGCTGTGGCTTCCACAGAAGCCTCCCCTGCTGACGCTGGGTTTTGAGGGGTTCCCGGTGATGGGGTGCCTTCCCCAGCAGGGATCTGCCCTGCCTTTGCCCTGAACATGTGTGACTCAGCTGAGCTCAGCTGCAGTCATCTGCCAGCACGAGATAGAAACCATCTGCAGGCCATTTACATGTGTGTGTACTGGGGGTTTATAAGAGTCCAGGGGCAGCTCAGGGGACCAGAGGGCAGGAGGCCTGGCGCTGGTGCCCCGCACGTGGGGACTTGCCTCTGCCCAGCTCTTCCCTGCCCTGCTTGGCCTCTCCAGACCTGGTTTCTCTGCTTCTTGGCACCCCCAGCTGGCGACGCCTTACCCAGACCCTCTCTCCCTGCACCCAGATAGAACTAGAATTAGCCTCAATTCCAAATTAACCGTGGGAGTGTCTGCGGGCCCAGCCTGGTCAGGTGCCCACCGCACCCCCACCCCCACCCAGGCGGCTGTGGCCAGGGCAGGACGGTGGCGGGCAGGCACCCCGTGGTCCTCCGCGCTCTCGGGCGGGGGTTGCAGAGCCAGGGTGTTGCCCACAGCCCACGAGAAGATGTCACCCATCGGGGCAGGGGCAGGGCCTAGGGGAGCCTGGGTTCAGAGACCCAGCTGGCTGGGAGTGCCCCAGGAGTCTGTGGTCTGTGCTGCCTGAGCCGTGGGAGGGCTGAGCTTGCACAGAGGGGGGCAGGGGAGGGGAGCAGCGGGCTCAGGGGGAGCCTGGGGACAGCAAGAGGGGCCGTGGGCTGAGACTCCCCGCGACCACAGAGCAGGGCAGCTGCAGGCAGAGGTGGGGCTTCCAGGCACCCCCAGTTTGGCACATTCCTGGGGCTCCTGTAGTGGGACCCCAACCTCCAAGGAGGCCCCAGACCTCATCTGACCAGGAGGGTGGGGCATGGATTCATGACTCACTCACTGGCTGTTTGTCCAGCACCTGCTGTTTCGTGCTCAGCCAGTTTGCCTTTTACTGATACTGTGGTGACGCTGTGGCTCACAGGCCTCGGTCGTGGTGGTTGGGGATTTGGGGGTGCCACCTGTCTGTCCGCCTTCCCCAGATCTAGCAGTGGCGAGAACCCCAGGGAGCAGTCGGTGGGCGTTGAGAGGGGGCTCAGCTTCATTACTAAGGCTGGAGGCAGCTGGAAAGACAAGAGGGCGTGACCTTGAGTGCCTGAGCTCAGAAACATGACCACCCCACTAAGTCTTACTGGTCAGGTGGGCTCCCTCTGTGGGGCTGGGGAGTGGCAAGAGAAGGATGGAAACCTCCTCCCTCCAGCACTGCTTCCTTCTGGCCAGGAAATGTGAGGCCGAGGGGTAACCGTCCCTCTAGGATTCTGTACACTTTGTTTCTGAGCTTTTCGGTTGTGTGGTGTCTCATGTACTCCCAACATTGTAGGGATCTAACTCTGTGGGTAGAAGCCGGCAGGCCCCGGCCTCGTGCCCCTCTGCTCGTCGTGTCTCCAGCCTGCACTCCTCCAGCTCTTTAGGAGTAACGCCATAGAAAGCCAGGCTCGCTGAGACGGAAAGGGGCATTTATTGGCCCTTGTAATGGAAAAGTCCAGGGGTAACCTGGCCTTCGGCTTGGCTGGGTCCAGGCTCTGAGGACGTGACCGGGCCGTCCCTGCCCGTCTCCAGGTGGGGCTAACACTGCCCTCGCCGTCCGGCCGGCCCGTGGAGGCCGTGTGATGCACTCTCCCCTAGCTCCAAATCGAGGCCGTGGCCGGAGGCGGGGAGCCCTCTGGCGGCCAGGCCAGGACCACCTCCAAGTCACACAGGGATTCTTTCTCAGCAGGAAAAGGGGTTTGTGGTGCCAGAAGAGAGGGAAAGGCCACGGAGCAGCGGCCATGCCCACGCACGGCTGCAGGTGGACGGCTGGAGATGGGGGTGGCCGAGCGCTCCCGACCCAGCCCACTTGTGATGAGCAGGCAGCCCGCCAGCTCTTGGGGTGATGACCACGCCCAGCCCTTGGAAAGGGACTTTTCCTGGGCACGACTGTCACACTCGTTTTCTTCCTGGGCCTCAGGAAGCGGGCAGGCTCAGACAGACCCAGATTTGAGGGATGCATCAGAACCACAGCTTTGACCCAGCCCAGCTCCCACCCAGAGCCCCACAGGCCCCTCTCCAGGCACCCACCCCCCAGCCAGCCCCACTGCCACGGCCCCGAGAGCGGCTGGCAGATGGGCGCCTGGCCTGGCCTGAGGGTGGGCCCTGCCCAAGCCATGGCGGGTGCTGACCCGGTCAGGTCCCCAGGAAGAGGCAGCTCCTGCCATCTCTGAGTCGGGATGTCTAGGTGGCCCCAGCGCCTCCCAAACGGTGCCCGCTGAGCAGAGGGCGGGCAGGAGGCGCGGCACCCCGAGGCCTAACCCAGCCCGCAGCCCCCCTTGCTCACAGCCAGCTGCGGGGGCCCGACTCCGTTTACAGGACGTCCTGGTGGCCCCGGGGCCATGCAGACGCGTGGCTGCTCAGCCGCCAGGCCTCACTGACCTCCTTCCCTGCAGACCTACCAAGGGCAGTTCTACCGGGACCACCGCCACGGCTGGGGCACGTACACGTGGCCAGATGGCTCCAGCTTCACAGGCTCGTTCTACCTCAGCCACCGAGAAGGCTACGGCACCATGTACCTGAAGACGAGGCTGTTTCAGGTGAGGCGAGGCAGGGCGGGCAAGAAGGCTCCGGGTTCTGGGGAAGGTTCTCTGTTTAACCAGAAATGGCTTTCTTTTCGTGAGTATAACAGTGACTCCACTCCTGCACGGGGCAGAAATGAAAAGTGAAGTCCTCCTCACTGTTTTCTTCCCAGAGCAGGGATGGGGTATTAGCAGGCATTGTATATCCTCTAGATGAAAGAAAAACGCACCATAAGTATTTACTTTTTAATATATTAAACTGGGTCATGCTTTATTATCATTCTGAAATTTGCTCTTTTTCTGGACAACTTTCCTGGTTTTGGAAATACCAGGGACTCCTTTTCCCTCATTTCTCTTTGCACCGTACAATTTACGGTAACAGTCACTGACTTGAGTATACAGTTCTGAAAGTTTTGACAAACAGAATTGTGTAATTACCACCACAGTTAAGATATAAAGCAGTTCCATCACCCCAAAATACTCCCCTGTGCCCCATCGTAATAGATGACGCATCCCCCGAGTGACCTGTTTCTGACTATAGTTCTGTCTTTGTGAGAATGCCATGCTAACGGAGTCACACCACCTGTGGTCCTGTGAGTCTGGCGTCTTTCACTTAGCATGAAGCAGCCGAGATTCATCCATGTTGTTGTAGGTTCCAAGAGTTTCTTCCTTTTTATTGCCCAGTAGTTTTCCATTGTATGGATCTAGCACAGTTGTTTGTCTATTCCCCCTACTGAAGGACATTTGGGTTTTGGGTGATTATAAATAAAGCGGCAATGAACCTTTGTATATACACATAGGATTATTTTGTGCAAACAGGTTTTCATCCCGCTTGGGTAAATACTTAGGAGTGGGACTGCTAGGTCATCTGGTAGGTGAATGTTCAGCTTTGTAAGAAACTGCCAAACTGGTTTCCAAAGCCGCTGAACCAGCAGTATCGGAAAGTCTCAGCTTGCTCTGCATCCTCATCAGCATTTGTGATTGTCAATTTTTTAAAAATATATTTTTTATTTATTTTTAAAAGATACTTAGATTACATAAAATGTTACATAAAAAAAAAATAAGGGATTCCCATATGCCCCATTCCCCACACCTCCCACTTTCCCCCACATTTACAACTTCTTTCATCAGTGTGGGCCATTCATTGCAATTGATGAACACATTTACGAGCATTGCCACTAAGCATGGATTATAGTTTACATGATAGTTTACACATGTCGTTTTTTTTTGTTTTTGTTTTTTTAAAATTTGTAGCCATTCTAATAGTCATGTGGTGTATCTAAGTGTTGGTTTAACTGGCATTTCTCAATGATGTTGAGTGTCTTTCCATGGCCCTACTTGTGCTTTGTCTATTTTCCCTTTGATCCATCCTTGCCAGAGGTTTATCAGTTTTATTTTCCCCCCAAAGAATTGACTTTTGGCTCAGTTGATCTTCACTCTGTTTGGTTCCATCTCATTATCTGGTTCCTATCTTTATTATTTTTCTTCCCAAAAAAGAATTTTCCTATTCTTTTCTTACTTTTTGATTTTCAGCTTTTCAAAGCTATACATTTTCCTCTAAGCATGCCTTTAGCTACATCCTACAATTTTGATTATATTATATTATCATTTTCATTCAATTCAAAATATATTTTAATTATAATTGTGATTTTTTCTTTGAGCCATGGTTTAATTAATAAGAGCATTGCTTACTGTTCAGACTTTGGGGTTTTCTAGTTCATTTTTTTGTTATTGATTTTTTGCATAATTGTGTACTTTGTATGATTTCAATGATTTGAAACTTGTTGAGACTTGCTTTTTGACCTATATTGTAGTCAATTTTAAAATGTTTTGTGTAGTCCTGAAAATAGTAAGCATTTCTGCAGTTTCATATGTGGCCCTTCAAGGTCAATTTTGCTATTTGTGTACAAATTTAGATTTTTTATAAACATATTTTTATCTGTTTGTTCTATCAATCACCAAGAGAGGTAGGTTAAAACTACCCATTATGATTGTAAATTTATTATTCCTTCTAGTTCTGTTAGATTTTACTTTATGTATTTTGAAACCATGTTAATAGGTGAGTGAGAGTTTAGCTTTGTTACATCTTCCTGGTAAGTTCAACTTTTTAGTACTAGTAGTGTTTCTTTTTATCTCTTGTAATGCTTTATGCCTCAAAGTCTAGTTTTTAGGTATTAATGTAGTGATATCAGATTTTTGGAGTTACTTTTCTTATGTTATGTCCATCTCTGTCATTTTGCTTTCAACTTTTCTGTTTCACTATGTTTTAGATATTTCTTCTCTTTAACTTTTTAGGTGTTTGTGTGTGTGTGTTTATTTAAATCTGGTATAATAATTTATATCCTACTGGAACTTTTAGACCTACATTCTCCACTCTGAGGCCACCAGCCACATGTGGCTGTCGAGCCCTTGAAATATGACCAGTCCACGTTAAGGTGTTGTGTAAGTGTAAAATACACACCAGATCTTGAAGAATTATGAAGAAAAAATATGTGGACTATCTCAGTAATTTTGAATATTAAATATGTGTTGAAATGACAGTTTTTTGTAAAGACTGGGTTAAAGTATTATTTAAAAATTAATTTCACCTGTCTTTTTTTCACTTTTGTAATGTGGTTCCTATAGTTTAAAATTATGTATTTGCCACACATCTATTTATAACATGCAGGTATATCAGTAGTAGTATATTTGGGTTTGAATCTACTATCTTATGTACTTTTTAATCATTCCATCATTTTTACATTTCTTCCTCTATCCTTTCTTGCTTTAATTTGGATTTATAAGGTATTTTAAAAATTATTGTTTTTTGATTATCACTTTGAAAATTATACACTCTTTTTCTATTCTTTTAGTTTTACCCTAAAAATTATAATAGGAGTTCTTAATGTATTGACTTATTTATTTTAGTAGTGATTGATACCTTTTCCTTCTTCTAGGAAAATGCAAGGATCTTAGACTACTTTAACTCCATTATCCCCTTTGAATTATATGCTATTATTGGGACCTATTAAAATATAACTAAAGAATAACTTATTGTTTTATACAGTAAATGTTTTTAGATTTACCCAAGTTAAAAAAAATCATTCCTGTTCCTTATTTCATACTGGTCTTTCATAAAGGGTCATTTTCCTTCTGCCTGAAGAACATCTTTAGAATTTTTTTTCTTTTTTTTTTTTTTAGGAGGTACCGGGGATTGAACCTGGGAACCTCATACATGTGAATCAGGCACTCAACCATTGAGCTACACCCACTCCGCAATCTTTAGAATTTTAATGCATGTCTGAAGCTGGCATATTGGGTCAGTTTTTGCTTGCCTGAAAGTTAACTTAAGAATTAAACTTAATTCTTGAAGGATATATCTCACAGGATAGAGGAAGCCAGGGTGGCAGTTAATTTCCCACATTGCATTTGCTGTTGATAAACGAGCTGTCAGTCTATCTGTGCATCCTTTGAATATCATATGACTCTTTTTGGTGGCTTTAATATTTTTTCTTTCTATTTGGTTTTCTACAGCTTTACTATGTCTATCTAGTTTCAGGTAAGGAATGTTCTCTATTCTTATTTCTTCAAATATTGTCTTGTCCCCATTCTCTCTCATCTCTCTTTCTGGAGCTCATATTATAGATATGTTAGACCTACTCACTGTATCCTCTATGTCTGTTATCCTCACTTTTGTGTCTTCCACTTTTTTTTTTAATTAAAAAAATTTATTGAAGTATATCCTTCATACGTGAACATACGTAAACAATAAGGACATCGTAAAAGTTGTAACTTACAAAACAAACACGTATTATCATCATCCAGGGCTCCCATACATCATGTCTTCCACTTTTTGATATTCCGTGCTTTATTGATTGATTCTCTCACTTAGTTTTTCTTAGTTTTGGGGTCAGTTTTGTTGAGTTATAATTTTCATGCAGAAAAACCCACTGCTTTTAAGTGAACCAGCCCATGCACCGAGGGAACTGAGATGCAGTTGGTCAGTAGCAGCCAGAAGTCAGCAGGCACCGCAGGAGAGAACAAGGGGAGCGAGCGATGGTCATGTGATGGTGACGCATGCCAAGGAACCCCAAGGACTGTGTTGAGCCAGCGAGAGCTCTGCAGGCTACAGAAGAAAGCATGGCTGGTGGAGACCTTGAGGGTGGACTTCAAGCCTCCAAAACCACGCGACAGTAAATCCCTGTCCTGCCGTCAGGTCAGCTGGGGCGTGGTGTTTGTCACAGCGTCCTGGCAAACTGACGCCGAAGCACGCGCTGCACATTTTCCTCCACTTGGCGTTTTCATGCAATCCTGGGCATAGTCCTCTTTTACGACTGTGTCGTTCCGCATGGCTGGAAAGACGGATGGCATGTGAATTTCCCCGTCATGGCTGTTCCGTACAGTGCTGCAGTGGTAGCCTTGCACACCCTCTTTTTGCACCTTTAACAGTGTCTTTGGGACGCACCCCTAGAAAAGGGGGTGTAACCGTTGGGGAATTTGATGTAATTATGAATTCCAAAATATAATTGGATCATGCTTGTAATCTGATCTGTTAATCTGGGCATGATTAGGTTATGATTAGGGTGTTGAGCCCCACCCTTTGGTGGGTGGGGAATCGAATATAAAAGGCAAGGCAAGAACAGAGTTAAAGCAGTCTTTTGAGAAGCAGTCTTTTGAGAAGCAGTCTTTTGAGAAGCAGTTTTGATGTTGGAAAGAAGGCCCCAGGAGAAGAGAAGCAAGCCGTTCACCTGATCGTCTACAGCTGACCTTGTGGAGGAAACAGGAGCTAAGCCCGGAGAGAAACGCAGCCCTGGGAAGAGAGGAACCCAAGAAGCCGGAACCCTGGCAAACGCTGGCAGCTGTCTTGCTCCAACACGTGACAATGGACTTTGGTGAGGGAAGAAACTTATGCTTTATGGCCTGGTAACGGTGGACTTCTACCCCAAATAAATACCCTTTATAAAGACCAACCCATTTTTGGTATTTCACATTAGCACCCCTTTGGCTGACTAATACAGGGGGTTTGTTTGGTCAAAAGGTAAATGCATATCAAGAACAGAACTTTTAAAGCCTGCAGTGTGTTGCATCCTGTGGACATGCCATCAATATTTATTTAGCTCTTTGGGTTTATTTATCATTGTTTTTTGCTGTTATAAATCCTGTTGTGATGAACATATTGGTGATTGTACCTCTGATGACAGTCAGATATTTCCTTACAGTAGCATCCTAGAAGTAGCACCACTGGGCCAAAGGTATAAGCATCTTTGGCCTCGACATAAATCTAAACAGCTGCGTTCCCTCCCTGCCCTGCCCTGCCCTGCACATCTGGTCACGTTGCTTACACCTGTGACTCTCCAGAACCTCTGGGATGAATGGGGAGGCCCCTGTGCTGGGGTCCCCCGGCCCCCCAGAGCCACACCCTCACCCTGCCTGCCTCCCTTCCGAGCCACTTTCACAGACCCCACATGGGTTTTCTGTCCCTTTGCCATTCCCCAGGCTCTTCTGCAAATAGTCCCTTTCCTCCCACCCCAAACTCCTTTGCATAAAGAAGTCATCATCCACAGAGCATTTTACTTGTTCATTTAATTGTCTGCCTGTCCTGTAGCCTGGGAGCTTCTCACGGGACTGTGAGTTAGGAAACCTTATATCCCTGGGCCCTGCTCAGCCACTGTAACCCCAGGAAGCTCACGGGGGAGCTGAGTAGATGGGAACTGCCTTCCCGCCTGCAGAAGAGGTGCAGGCGCACAGCGTGGGCTGACTGTCCCACCATGCCACGCTCCAGGCACGCACCTGTGCCGTCTCCTCTGCAGACACCTTCGGGCGACCTCCAGGTGTCCTTCAGCACCATCTCAGGGGAGATGTCCCCTCCTGGGGGAAGCCTGGCACTTCCCAGTGTTCTCTGCACCTGGACCACCTGTCCACTTCTCCTTCGTTATGGGCGGTTTCACACCTGAGGCCCCCCAGGCGCTTTGCTCCCCACCTCCTCCACCCCTGGGAGTGGCCCCTCTGCTGGGCTCATGGGAAGCCAGGGCTTGCTGCCACTACTGCCCTTCTCTCCTCCTCCTCGCTTCGCACCTGCTGGCATCCATCTGACCCAGTGCCCCCACCCTATGCTGCCACCCCAGCCTGGGGGGAGCTGGGCTGGGCCTGGCAGGTTAGAGCTGCAGGAGGGCCCCTGAGATGAAGCCACCCGGGGCTCCCGCCACGCTTTCACCTGGGGATCCACAGGTCATCTCTCTCCTGCAGATGCCCCCGGGCCCCAGCTCCCCATCCCACTCTGCTGTCCCCAGGCCTTCTCTCTGCCTCCTGAGAAGAGGGAGCTGGTTGCTCCTTGTCCCGGTGCCGGGCACCTCCCAAGGCCCAGCACCCGCTTGTTGCAGAACGCAGGTGTTCGTAGAGATAGGTCTTCTTGTTTGGACCCTAAGCATCTGCTCTCAAGTGTACAGCCCTGCCGAATGACCTCTCCCCGCCATGGAACTTTCTTCTGCAGGGGCTGTACAAGGCAGATGAGCGGTTTGGGCCGGGCGTTGAGACCTACCCTGACGGCAGCCAGGACGTGGGGCTGTGGTTCCACGACCACCTCATCAAGCTGTGCCTGGAAATCCCCAGCGGCTTCTCCATCCTCAGCTGCCCGGAGTTCTCCCAGCTCCTCCCGCACTCTCGGGCCAGAATCAGTCTCTCAGACAAGGAGACAATGGAGTGGGGCCTGGATGAGGGAAAAGACCCCTTTTTCTACGAGTATAAGCGATTTATTCTGCACGACGACCTGACGCTGCCTCCAGAAATGTACGTCTACTCGACGGACAGCGGCCACCTGCCCATGACAGCCTCCTTCCGCCAGGACCTGGACGCCCGGCTCTTCGCGGATGACATCCCCTCGTTCGTGGAGGACGGAGAGCCGTGGCTCATCATCAACGAGACCCCGCTGATGGTCAGCATCCAGAAGCAGGTGTACAAGTTCAGGTAACCGGTTCTGCCGGCCAGGCAGTGCCCTGCTCCGGAAACGACCCGTGGCTGGGCCCTTCAGCATCTGGGCCCCTGGGAAGGTGATTCGTCAGGAGAATGTGAGCGTCCTTCTCTTCTGATGACCCACACTGGCCCCGGAGCCCTGAGGGCGGGGAGGCGGGGGGAGCTGAGCCAGGCGGGCTGGGGCTGGCTGCGGCTGCGCGGGGTCAGGGGTCCTGGCATCCCACTCGCTTACTCCCAGGAGGCAGGGCTGGTCAGGGGATTGCTGGACGGGTGTGGAGCTGGGGTCGTCCTGAGATGGCTTGGGACCCTGGAAGGCCATAGGGCTTGGGAGAAAATGGAGTGGGATGGAGCCGAGCCCACATCTTGGCTCAGTAGATCGGAGCTGCGTCCCCTCCCCCGTGGGGCTGCGTCAAGGACGGAATGTCCTGCAGGTAAAATCCTGCCAGAGCAGACACTGGAGGAGGGGGAGCTGTTACCACCAGGGGCCCGGGGGCAGGTGGGTGTGGCACCTGGAGGCTGGGGCTCTGCCCCCCAACCCCCCAGTTTCTCCAGGCAACCCAGGAGTCACCGTCCACCTGAGAGAGCTGTTTTGTTTATTTTTAAATTAAAATAATCAGGAACATTTTAATCACTTCCCTAAGTTTTGCCCCCAGATGCCACTGAACTGCTTTAGAATGCCTGTTTTATGGGCACACGGGGCTACTTTCCCCTCCCTCCCTCCCTCGTGGTTGAGGACAGGGCGCAGGCCCCACCGTAGCCCGCGCGTCCTTGACGGTGCGGGGGGATCGTGCGCGCGCCAGAGTTGTTCCCTTTCCACGTAGAAAAGCGAGCCCGTGGAGGACGGGGCGGGCGCTGGGTGCCGAGCGCGGTGCCCCCCTTCCCACCCGGGGCGCCTGCTACGTGAGCCCCTTTTCCGGCGAACACGGATGGAGCGGGTCCCGCCCCAGCGCCCCTGCACGCGGCCACGGGCCCCGGACCCCGCGGGGCAGGTGCAGCCGGGGCCCTGGCGGGAGCGCGGGGGTGGGCCCGGCCCTGAGGCCCGCCGCCTTGCAGGCGCTCCAAGGCGCACGGCAGCTGGCACATGGGCGCCATCCTGGAGGGGAGCCGCGGCGGCTTCGCGCGCGGGGGGCCCAGGGAGCGGTTCTCCAAGGAGATGATCCTGAAGGCCGAGGAGGGCGACTACAGCTGGATCCGCCGGGTCCTGCGGGACGACCTGGCCAGCGCCGACGTGGCCGACGCCAGGGGCTACACCGCGCTCGCCGCGGCCACTGTAAGGGGCCCTGTGCGGGAAGCCGCGAGGGGAGGGGGCTGCGCCTGCGGCGGCCGGGGCCCCCGCGAGCCTGGTCCCGCCCCTGCAGGTTCACTGCCACACGCGGGTCATCAGCCTCCTGCTGGACAGCGGGGCCGACGTGAACAAGTGCACGGACGAGGGTCTCACGCCGCTCAGCATGAGCTTCCTGCTCTTCTACCCCGCCGCCGCCTTCCAGCCCAACGTGGCCGAGAGGACGCTGCCCGAGCCCCAGGTCGGCCCGCGCGTCCTCCGTCCCTTCCTCTCCTCCTGGCCGGCCGCCCAGCTCTACCGGCCGAGCCCCAGGGCGGAGGGCAGGCGTGGGCAAGGACCAGCCCTGCGCCAGGGGCCAGGGGGCTGAGCGCACCGCCGTGGGGCCAGCTGCTGGGGGGGCCTGGGCCACCGAGTGCTGCTGCCGTGGGGTCCCTGTTTCCAACCCCCTCCAGGGCGGGCTGGAGGACAAGCCCCAGGCCAGCTGTCCTCCTGGGCCTGGCAGGGGGTGGGGGCTTCAACCTGGGAAAGCCTGCTCTCTTCCTGCCTCACCTCCTCCCATCCTTTCGTCTCTTTGGGTGGATCCCGTGCCGGCCAGGCAGAGCTGCTGGGGTCGTGAAAAGTCACTGTCTGTCCCGCTTGTCGAGCTCAGGTCCTCAGCCTTGCCTTCCCTTTCTTTAGAGCGTGACGTCCCAGGGTCCCAGCATTTTAGAATCAGGAGCGGGTCGTGGCGAGCAGGTGGAAAAGGCAGACCCCTGCCCGCATCTAGCTGCTCAGACGAGCCACAGCTGGCCCTTGGGGCTCCTGCTTGGCCCCTGAGTACAACCCAAGCCCCGGGGTCCTACGTGCCGGTGACAAACCTGGGGTGGTGGGTGCGGCCCCTGCCGGGCACTTTGCCGCAAGCTGCGTTTCCAGATGCTGACTGGTGAGAATGCCCCAGAAAATCGGAGGTGGAGGATCTCAAAACAAGTGACATAACTTATGTCTGATTAACCTGTGTGTACATAACTATGTTTGCCCAGGAACAAATTTTTCCTGGTCAAAAGTTAACTGACAGTGATGACTGATGGTCAAGTTTAAAGGCGGTTTTATGAGCAGGGCAAGACGGTATTTCAGTCAGCCTGGTCTGTCTGCCTGTCTCCCCGTCACTGGAGGCTCCCGGGAGCAGGGCTGGTTTCGCCGCCAAGGCCCCAGGGCGGAGCAGGGCGTGGAGGGGCTCAGCCGGTATTAGTGGAATCAGCGAACGTGCAGGAGCAGCGCGTGGAGCCGGCAGAGGCTGAGGGGCTTTGGGGAGGGGTGGAGTAGGAAGGTGCCCCTTTGATCACAGTAACCTCATTGCTGACGCAGGGCTTGGGGGCCCATAAAGCCCCATAATTCTATCCTTAAAATCCTTACAAAAATCTCTTCTTTAAAAAAAACAACAAATCTTTTATTCTGAAAAAAATTAGACATTCACTAAAGTAGAGAAGAGAGCGTAATGAACGTCCGTGGATCCATCCCTCAGAGCAGTTGCCAATGTGTGGGTCATCTCAGTTCATCTGCACTCTCTGCCCTGACCCCCAACAGTGTACTTTTTTTTTTTTTTAATTTTTGAAAAGATACTTAGGTTACATAAATGTTCCACAAAAATTCTAGGGATAGCTGTATTTTTTAAAGCAAATTCTGCGTCGTGTCACCGCGGCCATAAATACTTCTATTTTTTAGCGTAGCTGCGTACACCATTATCACATCCGGTAAAAACCCTAGCAACTCCCTATTGTTTTCCGATATTCAGTCAGTGTTCAGTTTCTCCTCATTATCTCATAAATACCTTTTTAGAATCGGCTTGTTTGAATCCGGGTTTGAATAAATCCCCACGCTGCCCTTGGTCAGAAAGGATTTTGTGCCCCTTTATCGTTGTCCACCTCACTCTTCTCCAATTTGTTCCGTTTCCTTGAAGAGCATGGCTGCTTTTCCAGATTGTACCCCCAGGGGTCTAGCAGCCCCCTGCACCCTGTTAGCCCTGCGGAGCGGGGGTGGCTCGGAATCCCCTGGAACAAGGCTGCAAACTCTGGCCCACGGGCGAACTCTGTTTCACCAGCTGTTTTTGTCAATAAAGTTTTTGTTTTTTTTTGAGGTACTGGGACCGGGGATCAAGCTCGGGACCCCACGCGTGGCAAGGCAGCACTCAACCACTGAGCCACATCGGCTCCCCTGAGTTGGCTTCCCTGCTTGTTTGCCTGTTGTTTGTTTTTGTTTTTTCTTTAGGAGGCACCCGGGACTGAACCTGGGACCTCCCGTGTGAGAGGCAGGCGCTCAACTGCTCGAGCCACATCCGCTCCCTAAATTAAGTTTTATTGGAAGGCAGTCCCGCCCATTTGTTTGCATATATTCTCATACATGAGCGCTTTTTCTCTAAACACTAGAATTGAGTAGTGGTGACAGACACCCTGTGGCCCACAAACACTAAACTATTTACTGTCTGGCTCTTTACAGGAGCAGTTCATAGATGCCTGGCCTGAAGGGCTTCTTAGACCACAGAAGGCTGGGCCCCAGGCCTCAGGAGGCTGCGGGTGGGGCCTGAGAATCTGCATTTCATGGTCCTGCTGGTGCTGCCCATCCAGGGCCTGCACTTTTGAAGCTGCTGCTATGAAACTTAGATGGGAAGCAGTGCCATGCAACAGAATTATAAAGGGAGCCATAAATGCCAGCCGCAGAGACATGCAGCAGCCACAGTAGAAAAGTTAAAATGTAGCAGGTGAATTTTTTTTTTTCAGGAACTGGGGATTGAACCCAGGACCTCATACATGGGAAGCCGGTGCTCAACCACTGAGCCACATTGGCTTCCCTGAGTTGGTTTCCTCATTTTGTTTTTTGCTTGCTGTTGTTTCTTCAGGAGGCACTGGGAACCAAACCTGGGACCTCCCTTGTGGGAGGTGGGTGCTCAACTGCTTGAGCTACATCCCCTCCCCGAAATTGATTTTAATATATTTTATTTAACCCAACATATTCAAGGTATTACCATTTCAGTATGTAATTAATGTTTTGTGTTTTTTTTTAAAGATTTATTTATTTTTTATTTATTTATCCCCCCCTTGCTGCTTGTGCTGCTGTGTCCATTCGCTGCGTGTCTTCTCTGTGTATGTTTATCTCCCCCTTGCTGTGAGGTCTTGCCGCATCAGCCCACGGTGCCACGCGAGCCGGCCTGCCCTCACAAGGAGGCGCCGGGAAGCGAACCCGGGGCCTCTCATATGGTAAACGGGTGCTCTATCCATTGCGCCACACCCGCTTCCTGCCGTGAGGTTGCTGCATCAGCCCACCGCACCGCTCAGGCCGGCGTGCCCT
>JAQZBX010020544.1:0-19535 GCA_029593785.1 Cabassous unicinctus
GGGCCTCCCATATGGTAAACGGGGGCTCTATCGACTGAGCCACTCCCGCTTCCCTTTGCTGCATTTATTTCTATAGGATCTGAATTCTTTATAAAAATTATATATCACTTTAACAGTCAGAAAAAAATAAGAATGACTGTTTCAATTTAGAAAGAAAATTAAATGCATTACTGGAGCTATTTGAAATTTCTTTTATGATAAATGGGGGCTAGCCTATATGCTTGGGGAGCAGGGCTAGAATTCAGTCTTTAAAATATTGCTGGGTTTTCTGTGTAAAAGAGTCTTTGTGTTTAGCTTTCCACCAGCATAATGCTAGTTCCTTATTCTTTGTAGAAAATAGATAAAGTGTAATGAAAAGGCAGTCTTCTGAGTGACAGAAAAGTGTAAGACACCAGCTCTACCTGTCCCAGCTGGGGTGATACTGAGCAAATTTTTAAACCTCGACCTTTAGTTTCCTCAACTGTAAAGTGAAAATGATTATGATGATGATGACGATGATGATGATGGGGTGGTGGTGGTGGTGGGAAGATGGGGAGAGGATAATACTGGACTTGCAGGTTTGTTCTGAGGGTTCAGTAAGACCATCTGTGAAACCTCCGGCAACATAGTAAAGAGTAGTCACTGTGGTGATGGCAGTACCCTGTACCTTTTCAGAATTCCTCATTTTAAAGCTAGGTATCGGTCAGTAGGAAGACATTAAGGAAAGCCATGGAAAAACCGCTAAGTTATGTTCAGAAGTTCCATTTTATGGCCTCGGCCTTTCTTCCTTTAGAGAATGACAGTTTCTGTTCGTTTAGTTCCCATTGGCTGAAGGGTGGACTCAGCCAACGTGCTTAGTGAAACCACTCATGTCTGTGGCATTGTTCTGCAGAGTTGCCATCGGGAGAAAAGTGTTCCTGAGAAGAGGTGTGGGGGGATGGGAGGGAGGGCTGGGTTGGGGCAGGGAGCAACTGCTGCGCTTTCACCAGTCGCCTCCCTCCCCCTCCTCAGGATGGGCTTGTTTGTACAAATTGGTTGCCTCAAGCAACACATTATTACTTGGAGCTGGAATGTATCCGTGGAGAATTACTGCTTTCCCTTTTGCCAAGTAATTGTCCCTTTCCTGCAGAGGATGCTGGGATTGGCGGCAGTCTTCAGTCCAGTTCTCCCACCTTGCACCGAGTGCCTGCTATGTGCAAGGCCATTCCGTTGCTTTTAGAAAGCAACCAGTCGTGAGCTGTGAATCTTTATTTTGAACTCCTGAACTTTTTTGTCCCTCCTTAAACCTTCAGCACTAGTATCTTAAAAAAAGATTATATTATTGTGCAAAATATTGGTTGTCTTTCCCTCCAGTGTAGGCATCCTGACAAGAGGATGGCACTCCAGCCCATCAGCAGCTGGCTTTGCCATGTGACTTGCGACTGGTCCTGGCCAGCGAAATGCTGGTGGAAGTGACACCCCAGCACAGACTTCCATGTGCTTCCGCCACTGATACTGCCCCACATGCCACCCCCAGGCCCTGGCTTGGATCTCAGGGCTTCTTTGGCTTCACCCCTCCCCATATCCCACCTTCTAGACCACATTCTACTTAACGTACCAGGATTCCAGAGTCCCCTGCCTTCATGGCCCCAGGCCCACTTCTAGCCTCATCCTGGTTGTGTGCTCCAGAGTGTGGGCTGCACTGTTCCTGTGGGCACCCCTGGGCCGGCGGCGATTGGGAATAAGGCTTGGACATGTGCACGGGGTGGCCACACATGTCACACAGGAACCCCGTAGTGCAAGATGGAGTGGGGGTGGGTGGATAGGAGTTAGGGGAGCAGGCCTCAGGTGGGGGCTGCCTCTCCCTGCACTGCTATGTTTCTGTGTAGAACTCCAGGGAGTTGTCGAAATCAAAATTTGGTTTTGGCCTTCTGGGTTGTTACAAAGATGTATTGGTCAAGGAGGACAGAACATATTTTATTTAATAGTTTTTAGCTTGGTTTATAATTTTAAATACTTAGTTCAGATGTTACGTAAGCCTGCATCTGAACTCGTGGGCCAGTGCCTGGCAATGTTAGGGATGGGTCTGATGTTCTAGGGAGGGGCTCTCTTTCAGCCCAGGTGCTGGAATAAGGATGAAGTAGAACTGAGCTGGAACTTTCCGACAATGGATACAGTGGGAGAATAAATCTTTGTAATTGTAAATCAGCAAGATTCTGGGGTTGTCTGTTACTGCAGTGTAATTTACCTTAAGCTGACTAATTTCAAAATGAAGAGGTGACATTCATTGAAAGGTATCCCACTTCACCCACTTCAAAATGGTATTGGCAGAACTGTTTGTTATTATATGCACGGTGGCACTACCCCAGGAGAGTCTGGAAGAAATCCCAGGAGTTTACCGGTGTTCTGTGAGTGTGCACTTGTGTCTCCCCCACACAACCAAATGCTCTCATTTGCTGCTCATGGAGGAACCTTTTCAATAGTTAGGGTTTAGTTTTCAAGACATCTTATCTTGCTTAGCTTCCCTTGTGACCCTCCACAAATAGAATAAAGGGCCAGGTCTTTGAAATAACTTATAAAATGAGAAAACATGAAGAACAGCTGATAATGTTTTTATTTTTTTTAATGTATTCATTATCAATGAATTCACATTTGAATGTATCCACTCATCCATCTCCCATCTTTTACCAAAAAGGATTGGCCCAGTACATGGTTTTCAGATCATATGTGTTAACTGTAAAGAGTTGCTGAAGTTAAGAGTAAATCTTCCTGACTTGGAACAAAGAAGAGTCACCTGGTCCTCCCTGGCAGTGAACCATAATCTTGCCCTCCCCAAATCAGATACAGACATTTGTGATAGCAGTTATGATTATATCTTGCATGTGGAAAGCACATTCATTTTCAAAGGCTTTCAAATACATGATTTTATTCATTCTTCATTACAGCCTGTAATAAAAACAGAAAATGCCCCCAACTCTTTTCAGAGAAGGAAACTAAGCCTTACCGAGTGGTTAGCCCTTGGTTCTGTTACTAGTTAGATGGCAGGTTTGAGCCTAAAACTCAAGGTTTCTCTCTTTCTCTGTAAAAAAGTCTTTTCACGTAGATGATGCTTCCTAATAACAATGTTAATATTGGTATTAGAAATATTAATATATCAATTAATATATCGACATATTATATACAATAATATATTAATATATATTAACCATATTTGTATAATGTTGTCCTCGTCCAGGAGGCTAACTGCTTAACAACTCAAGATGTCAGTGACTCAACACAAAGTTTCTTTCGAATTCATATCACTGTCCAGTGCAAGTTGGTGACAGGGTACCTTGTTCCAGAGTTCAGGGACCCAAGTATTCCGCATCCTCGGGGCCTCTTCCATTCAGATAGGGGGGTGGGAATTGGAGGTATGTCTTCTCTTGGCCAGAGAACAGGACCTGGCCACCCGTTACTGCCAGAGAAGCTGGAAAATGTGGTCTGGCTGTGTGCCCCAAAAGGAGAGGATCCAGATATCCATGAGCACAAACAATCTGGGTCATGAAAGTCCAGGAAATAAACTATGGTGTTCCTCTCCTCTGACTACAGGGCTGTAAGATCTATGGAACCATTATGTCTTCCCCAGCTTTATTTAGGTGTAATAGATGTACAATGAACTGCACATGTTTAAAGTGTGCAATTTGATGAGTTTTAACACAATGTATATACCTGTGAAGTCACCACCACAATCAAGATAATGAACATGTCCACTACCACCAAAAGTTCCTGGTGACCCTCAGGAAACCCTACCTTTCCCACTGCCTGTCTCCCTCCCACCCCACCCCCCAGCCCCGGCCACTCACAGATCTGCTTTCTGTTACTATAGATTAGTTTGTAGTTTCAAGAATTTTGTAGAAATGGAATCATACATAGATTCTCCACTTTGTCTGGCTTCTTTCACCCAACATACTTATTTTTAGATTCATCCACATTGATGCATATATCATTCCTTTCTATTGAATAGTATTCCATGGTATGGATATACCACCACTTGTTTTATTATATTTCATTTTCATAAAAACAAAAACAAATACATCTTTTCAATATTTGAGGAAGAGTAAGTCATTTCTTCTTGATACTTTGTCTTATAGTTTGAAGAGACTAAACATGCCCAGCCTTCTCTGGGAAGGTCAGAAGAACAGCCCTGAGTCTCTCATACATAACTCTGGTCACAAGAAAAGTGATAGAGGAGAACTAGATTGAGCAGGTACCAAGCTTTACTTGGCTCAGGACTACACATTGGATAAACCATTAAGTCCTTGCTGCTTGATAAGAGACTTAGCATTGCTTTGGGAACACAAAAGAAACAAGACAGTTAATCCTGGGAATTGATTTCCCAAGATCAGCATGGTCATCTGCTGGTCCCCCACCCCTGGGGCTGCAACCCATGCCGGGTACCAGGTTAATCCCAGGGCGGTACAGTTCTGTGTCCCCACTGTGTTCACAAACCCTCTTTGATGTCCCTGCCCAAGCTCTGACCTCCCAACCCTGACATTCATGACTCACTCTCAGATTTAACCTTTCTAAGCCTTGGTTTGTCATATATAAAATGGGAATAACATTGTGTTCCAGGCTACCTGTTATTAAGTGAAATAATTTAGTACCTGGCATTGTGCCTGGTGGGTAACACATATTCAGAATTCTAGGTTTCCTTTCCTCTTGCCCTTTCTCCCTCCCTCTACATTCTGGTCCTAACACTTTTCCTTTGCCATGGGTCCAAAGGCTGCCCCTCTGCCAAGGTCCAGCTCAATGCCAGCTCCTCCAGGAGGCCGCCTTTGATTCCTCATCATGCCCCCAACCCCATACACCAGCACTCCAAGGTGGGAGTCACTTCTCTATCACAGCAGCTCTGCCGTATCATTTACCACTCTCTACGTCATCATATCCATACAAAACTGGCTGCTTGCTGTTCTTTGCCTCGTGGTTCTTTCTCTTGCTGTTCCCTCTGTCTGGAAGGCTGATCTTCAAGACCTCCCCATGGCTCACTCCTCCCTCTATCCAGGGCCCTGGTCCATGGTCACCTCCTGAAAGAGGCCTTCCCAGACCACTACATCTAAATCAAGGCCTCCTGAACTCTATTTATTCTTTCTCTCCTTACCCTGATTCTTCTCTGCACATTGCACCTAACCTCACTGGTATTATTTGTCCATTTCTTACTGTCTGTCATGTCCATGTGTACACCGTGCACACGGAGACTTTCTCTTGTCACTGGTGTATCACTAGTGTCTGGCGCATAGCAGATGCTCAATATTTATTTGCTGAACAATTGAATATATATATTCACTACCAGATTACACCTTGAGGGAAAAAGCAGTGTTAATCTCTGATGCATTCTTGGGTCACACAGAATATCACCTATAATAGTGTGCATGGTAAATATTTTGCTGAAGGACAGAGTTCAACAGCAAGGAGGAAATTTCCCAGGATCCAACTTCAGTTTCAACCAAAGGTTATTGAGCACCTACTATTTGCCAGGCATTGTCAGATACTTTTACATCTGAAATTCACAGCAATTTTCATATCCTCAGGCTAATATTCCAGTTAGAACCTTTGGACTAGGTCTAGGAACCTTGGAAATGTTCTACAACTTCTCCAATAGCTACCTTTTTCCCTGTCACTGATATATCCCCTGTGTCTCTCTTGAACCCAGGGTCTCCCTCATCCCTGCTGTTTGTGACCCATCATCCAAGTTCAAAGCTCCTCAGGCCCAACTCCTCTGGCTTTCATTCATTCAATCACCAACTGACTCACTCGCTTTATACCGAGCCATCCTGTATCTTTAAACCCTTGTGATGGTGAGAAAATAGTCCTGCATTCTCTACCTATGTATTTATGCTCCTTATAATTCCTTGTCCTAAAGTAATCTGGCTTCCCTTCATCTCCCATGACCCATATTTCCTGAACCTTGGAAAGACTGGCATAATCTCCTTTTTCCATGGTTCCTTACTAGTCATTGTTGAGCTGCCATCATTCCACATTTTAAACAAACCTCCAGTGTCTACTTCTATTACTCCCCACCCAAGTATGTATTTCACATTGTTGGCTTTGGCCCTTGACTTAAGTGTTCTCCAAATCCATCTGTCCCTCAATGATATTTCCAGTAATCTTGAGTGATGGAATTGTGAAACAAGCACCGTCCATGTGGAGACCTCACTTTCCCATTTAGCAGCCATAAATAAGTCTTTGGGAAATCACTTAACCTCTCTAAACCTCAGTTTCTTCATCTGGAAAGAGGCAATGGTGATACTTATCCTACTTAACTACCTCATTGGATTTACTGAGGAGTAAAATGGGATATGCAATGTCAAGTTAACTTATAAATCATGAACATTATCTAGATGTCAGGTATCATAGAATCTTAACCCTCTGTCAGCTGTTCTATGACATGCCAAATTTTCATCTGGAACTTCTCTCTCAATAATCTCTGGCTTTACTTGCCTTCCAACCCAGCTTGGACCCCAGGGGAAGATTTTCCTTCAGTATTGTACCAACAGCCTTAGAATTCTTTGATTCCTTGATCTGCCACTGGTATATCCTTTTGGCCAGTTCTCAATCCTAACTAACCCCTGCTAGACACTCATGACCTCTGGGCTGCTGAGCACTAATAAAAACCAAAAGGTCTTAAATTAATCCTACTGCCTATTCAAGAACTTTGTTCCTTCAAACACCCCCTTGCATAGTACGTGTATATCTGTCTCTCTCCCCAGTGCCTAAATTCTCTCACCCTAAATATACTCCACTGATGTTTACTCTTAACAAAATAAGCTTTAGGGTCCTGCTTCCCTTCATGTTGATATTTTTTAATGACTTTCCTCAATTGCATTTCTAGTCTTAGTGTAGATTTGACAGGACCGTCTCCACAGTAAATTCAAGAATATTATTTATGAAACTTGTGAAACCCATAACCATGGTCTGACATCCTGGTCTTCCTCCAGTTTTAATCTTTATCTCTCCCTCCAGGCCTCTCTTTTGTCCCCTTGTAGATGCAGGACTTCTCCTGTGGCAATATGACTGACAGTCCAGCTGTGACCACAAAGCCAAAAGAGAAAAACAGCTCTTGAGAGAGAGGCAAAGAAGTGGGACATTGCTTTCCCAGCAGCTTCCTCTCCTGTTGCATCCATCTCTCCAGACCATCCTTACACATCTCACTAGTTGGAAACTAAAGAAAGTGTTTGAGCTGGGAGAGAGAGATTCTTGGTCAGTTTGAGAGGGTCATGATTAGGACATGAACTGAGACCTCTTCCCCATACCTCTTTCTCTTGTAGTGCTTTCTCTCTTCCTGTTTTCTTCCTTCTCATTCCCACACAGATTTGGTTCTTGGATAGTGTCTTGGAGAATGGAATGTCTCTGGTCTATCTTTATATCTCGTACCGACTTTTGTAATTAAAATTGGCAGCAAGTCTTTGCTCAAAAGAGCATCCAGACTCCCTGAGATGCACACCACACTACTGTAGGATGTCTTCCTCTCCACCTGTCTTGCCTTTCCTAGTCTTCTTTCTGCCCTGTTTTTGCCGTAGTCTGGCCAGTGTTCCTTGTTCAGCCTCACTCATGGAAGTAGCAGCAGCCCGAAGTACTTCAGATTCCTACAAGAGGGCATATCCCTTCTTTCCTTTCATGTGCCCAGAAAGGTATTTTGGAAACAGTTGTTTAAGAAGAACTGGAAGTAGAAAGAGAGGAAGATATGACTAGAATTGCTTGAAGCTTAGCATTCTAGTTGTTGGCCCTCAGAATAATAAAAGGGGGTTGCTGCCACTGTTACAGAGGTGTTAGGAGCTTGTTTAAGACCCTCATCTCTTTATTCAAGGCTGGTTTACCCTGAAAGCTCCAGAGTGAGTGGTGAAACTTGAATTGCATCCTAATGTTTAAGTAAATGAAGAGAAGGGAAAAAGTACCAGAGTCACTTTAGGCTTCCTTTCCATGTTTGAACTTTGTCGTTGATTCTGATTGGGTCTTGCTTCAGAGGGTGTGTGAGCCTCAGGTGTGTGGCATCTGTCTCACTGACGAACTTACTTGCAAGTTTCATGGGACTTTTGGAAGCCTTAGAACAGAAATTTTGGCAAAGACATATTTTACCATCTGCTTCCAAGAGTAAGAAAGGGAAGCAGTTTGGTAACAGGTGTGCAAACCTAAATCTTTTCTTTAGACCAAAATATGAAGATTACCTGTGAGATGAGCTGATCTTCTGCTTTCTGCTTTTTGAATGACATACTAACTTCCTGCCAAAGATGAAAAATGTAACTGTAGAATCTATTCAACCCTAAAAAATAAAATCACACTGATACCAAGTAGCTCAGTAAAATGGAAGGTGAAGAACTCGTTGTCACCAGACACCTGAGAGGGGGTGACTTGCCAAGGTCCTAAGTGAAGGTTAAGTTCTCGCTATAGCAGTCATTGCCTGAACACCTGTTGTGCTGAAGGACTCTCTCTCTCTGGAAAAGCAGCCCATTCCATCTTCCACAACGCTGCAATGAACTAGGTATCACTTTACCATCTACCTCCTAGTCTTTTGGAAACTGCCTGGTTTGACTGCTTGCTTATTTACTGTTTGACCCTGGGCATGGCATAACTTCTCTGAGCCAGAGTTTCTTCATCTACAAAATTAGAACAATAGTTACAAGTCCATAGGGTAATCGTGATGATTGAATAATAAAATGCACTTAAAGCCCTTTTAGAATATTGCTTGGTATAATAGATGTGCTTAATAGATGCCGGGTCTTATGATAAAATAATGATGTTATTGTTATTATTATTATTATTATTACTATCAGTTCTTGGATTCATAAAGAACTAATCTAAACAAACAAATAAAAAAATAAAACAATAAAAAAAAGAACTAATCTAATTTTTTTTTCTCAGATGACAGTTTCTTCCCTATTTGAAAAGAGCTAAGCAGCCTCAGTCCCAGAAACAGTCTCCATGTCAACTTAGTTCTACAAAGATGACAAAAAAAGTTTAAAGTCCTGAAGTAGGTTTGATCTACTCAAACTCTTTTGGAGAACTCAACAGTAAAATATTTTTAATATCCAAGTGATGATGACTTCTCAGCAATTTCTATCCCCCCAAAAAAGGTTTTAAAGATCATAAGTAAAATGAGTCTGAAGGCAAAATGGCTGGGGTTTTCCTTGCTGGATTCAAAGATAGTGCTTATCATGTATATAAAGTACTTACATGGTTTTTTTTGTCATTTATGTGATAGCATCTTGGACATTTTAGAGTGTGAATATGACTTTTTTCCACAATCTGCCCAAACCTGCAAAGCAAGGTAGATCTCGTCATTGCTAACGGTTGACATGAGGCAAACACAGCAGTAACTTCTGGAGACCAGGGAGGACCTGGCTTGAAGAGAGTGCCTGGTCTGTAGCAGCCACACAGTGAGAGCCATGACCAGCCCTCACCGGTGAGGACACTGGAGGAATTCCCTCAGGAGCTTGTCTTTGACAGGCACCAACCAGAGCTGGGGAAAATCCCATCGCCTACTCTAAGGGGATTATAACCCTATATTTATGTTTATGACTCATTTTATTGTTTTGTTTGAGAATAAGAATCAATCTCTCTGACAGCTGTGGAATTTGTTCCCCGGGAAGGTGACAGGCCATGTCCTCATGAAGCTGTTGAGGATTGGGAGAGGAGAGGCTCCCTTTTTCCCTTCCCATAGTGGCTGGCAGCAGTTAGGCTAGGATGTGTGGACTCCTTGGAGTCTTTGTTTTCCATGACTCTAACCTCAATTAGCTGCTCTGCATGGAAGGGAGGGAGGACACATCTTTAACCCTAGGTTGGCTTAAGCATGACTCTTTCTCCTCTGTCCAAGGCTGGATTTGTGCATAGAGTCCATCTTTATGGAGTGATTTGAGAGTCTCTGGTCAAAGTTCATTGCTTATATTAGTAGGCGATGAATGGGAGTATGGGAGAAAACTGGTTAGGAACTAACAATTTTGCTTGACACAGGTTCTATCCTTCCTGCGCCCCCTCCCCCCCAATAGTGCTGTTTACTGGTTATGCAGAAAGTCTATGCTGGAGTCACCCAGAAAAGAGACCGAATACTGCTCTGCCCTTTCTAGGCAGTTTCCCAACTTGTGAAACAGGGCTGCTACTACATGGTAGAGTCTCTGAATGGAAAGAGTGAATTTAAAGGACTTAGCCCAGCACCTGGCACATAATACTCCATGTTTCCAAAGATGTATGGGGCTGAATTTTCCTTGTTGCTTTCAGCAAGTAAGTACCCAGAGCATCTGTGGCAGTCATGAAGGAACAATAAATTCTAGAAGTCACCAAGATAGGCTAGTTTTTTATAGCACTTACTAAGAAAGGCTTTTAGTTGCTTTAGCCTTGAGGTGTTGTACACAGGCTAATGCAAGCATGCAGTTATCATAAACACACTTACACACACACATACACCTTTTTCCAAGGTGCTGCTTGGCTGTAGCTGGCTCTCTTAGTCCCACCTGCTTGTTTTGCCCTTCAGTCTTGGTGGTACCATTTCAGGGTATGATTAAGCAGACCCCAGATATGAGCAGAGTGTTAGTGATAGTCTCTACTGCTTCCTTCCTCCCTCTGAACATAATCGCTAGGCAGCCTGTTCTGGCTCGTTTTCCAGGAAGTCAGAGAGAAGTCTATTGTACAGTTCCATCTGTAAGGCCACCTAATCCTGGGGCGTGGTGGGCTTTGAGTAGGTGCTCTCAGATGGTGTGAAAGGAGGTAATTCCTGTCCTGGGGTAGCTAAACTGAGAAATAGCACACCTGAAATAACTAGCCACCAATTAAGTGTTAAATCATATGCTACTGTCCCAGTGTTAGAATTTGGTGTGGGTGAAGGCAAACTGGAAGGCAGACACTGTCTCCCTCTGTACCTAGTGCTGTGCCTTGCTGAACGATTGAACAGTGTTGTAAAAGTAGACTTTTAATAAGTACATCTGGCAGCCTTTCCTCCTTATTTAAAATAAAAATTAGATCAGTTTTAAAAATTAAGCTATTTCATTATAAAACATTATTATAATATTAACAGACATTTTAAAGAAGACAAAAGAAACCATCCCTAATCCCACGGCTCTAACGTAACTTCTTTTTCACTTATCAAAGGCAGTATCTCCTGCTTTGTCTCTCCAGTGCCTAGCTCAGTGCCTGACTCACGAAGGGGCTCAGCAAATGGTTGTGAATGGCCACCACCACTCTTTACTATTAGGAATGTCCAGACAATGCCTTTGTAAAGAGTGCCAAGCCAGCACCTCTTTCATGGCCACATTATTGCTTTGAATGCTTCTTGCAGTGCTGAGAGGGGGTGGTCGTATGCTGAGGCTCAGCAAGCTGAGATAACTAGCTGAAGGTCAACAGCTGGATGGTACTTAGAAGCCTCTCACTTCAGAGTGTGTAGATGTTTTCACTTGCCCATAGAGTCTTCTTGAGATGCAGTAAATATAGAAGAAAAGTGGATGCCTAGGGTGGAGTGATTCTCCCACCACTCCTGGACAGGGTTAATGTCTCCCCTTTCCCTTCCATGGAAGAGGATGAAAGCTGCCAAACTCCACAAAGCATTCTCATCCCATGGCATTGGTGCCAGCAAGTTCTGTGGCTTCTACGCACCTGCTTTTCAGGTAAAGTAGGCTTACCTGTTGGTACTTGTGCAGCTTTGAAGAGTCAACTATGGGCCTTGTTGATGTAACACAAAATAAAGCTGATTCAGGTTCTCCTGTCTGTGAATCCCCTTCCCCTTCTCTCTCTCACTAAATAATTTAAGCCACAGGTAGGCTGACTGGTCCATACCTTTGGGCTATGTTTGCTGGAAGAGCCCTGAATGTGCCTCAGGAACAAGCTGGAGGGAATCGCAGTACTGTTAAATCATTCCTTTGGAGAAAGTTGACAACTTCTCACATCTCTGGTGATAAAGTTGAATTAGTTCTGCTCCTCTCTCTTGCCCTGACCCTGTGGGTAACCAACAGCACTCATTTTCAAAATAGCCTGGGATATTTTGAAAATGGGATAAATTGGACCTGGGAACCAATAATATCTCTTCTATTTCCTACATACCATTAAATTTCTCTTCATGAGCAGAGACTTTATTTTGTTCACATCTATAAACTCAGCACTTGAAATATTAAAGCAATCATCAGCTTGGGATAAAGTAAAGCCATTCAGCCCTTGATTTATTCATTTAGTTGAGCAGCTGCTGTCTGCCAGGCATTGTACTGGGCATGGGGGAGACAGTGGAAACTAGTGTTAACTACAGTTTATTGAGCATTTCCTATTTATCAACACTGTATCAGGCTTTTTGCATACTTTATCATGAATCTTCACAAAAGCCATAAGGCAAGCATTATTATCCCTATTTTATAGATGAGAAAACTGAAGCCAAGAATATTAAAAGCCTTGACCAAAGTCATAGAGCTCAACAGTGGCAGAAACAAATTAACCTGAATGATGTGCTGTAGACCAGTCCTTCTCCACCCTTGGAATAAAGGTTTCTGAATAATATTTCCCAGTTGTGTTTCCCCCAGAAATCTAATTGAGTAGTCCTTTTATTAAACCAAATGATCCTTTCAGTATAATAGATTTTAGTGAAATATATAACTAGAAAAGGAACTGTTAAATTGTCTAATATAACACCTCATGGCAAAAACAGAAGTGGACAATATATCCTTTTATTTCAGACAAATTTAAACCTTTGATAATAGTAGCATCCCAGTTAATACATGAAGAAGGTATAGAAGGAATTCCCCCATTTTTCATTCACTAGGAAGCAATGGACCTAGACACTGATTCTCAGTGGCTGCTAAGAGCACAAAACAAGAGCTAATTAGATATCAAATGGCTCCTGATGGAACTACATAAAACCACCTGTCAATTATTCTATCCAAACAAATCAGATCTGAATTCGATGTAGCCTCTAGTCTATCAAGGAAATACAGTGAACAGAGCAACATGTTAAATAACACCATAGGGATTCAGTCATCAAAATGTGGATTATAGGACAATCCAGACAACAAAGAACCTGCTTACTTCAACAAATTCCGAGAAATAGTAGAGGTGGAAGGAGAAGCTATAGCTTAAAAGAGACCACACATATCACCCAGTGGCAGGATTTATTTGAACAAAGTGCAAAAACAAACTCTTTGAGACATTTGGAAAAATTTGAATAATGACTGGATATTGAATAATATTTAGTAATTATAGTTCATTTTTAGGTATAATGTTTTGATTATGTTTAAAAGCAGAATCCTTATCTTTTAGAGATATATATGGAAATGTTTATGAATGCAGTGATATGACATTGGGAATTTGCTTCAGAATAATCCAGGAATAGGTAGGGATATAGATGAAACAAGATTTGAATGACGTGATAAATGCTGAGGCTGGGCTATGTGGTGTATCTGGGGCTTTGTTAGACGCTGCCGCCATTATGTCTTGCCATGTGCCTGATTGCCCATAGCTGAGCATGCAGGGAAAGTGAGCCTGGAGAAGAAGGCAGAGACTGGCAGAGCTGCCATTATGCCTTGTCATGTGGCATAAGTCCAGGAGCACCAGCAGCCAACTTTCGGTGAAGCAGCATCTCTGATGATGCCTTAATTTGGAATTTTCACAGCCTCAGAACTGTAAGCTTTTAACCTGATAAATTCCCATTGTAAAGCCAACATGACTTCCAGGAAGATGGAGGATTGGAGAGACACAGGACTCACTTCTTTCCCAGAAAAATAGCTAGAGGACAGGCAGAAATGGCCTTAAAAATGTTCTAGGGATAAGGACACCAGGGAAAGGCTGGACAACACCCAGAAGAGAGAGGGACAGAGGGAAAAAATCTCGATAGGAAAACTCTGAGTAAAAGCTGCAGCTGAACCTGCCAGCACCCATTTCCCCATTCTCAGAGCAGACAGCTTTGAAATTTCCAGCTTCTAGCTGGCAGCTACAAACAAAGGGGAGAGCAGAGGTCCACCTCCCCAGGTAAGGGGAGAGAAAGAGACTCAGCCTAAGTCTGATTCAGATTTTTGCCAACAAATTTGGTCTGGTGTGTCCCACGAGCCCTTCCAGGCTGGGTAGGGCCATGCCATTGTTTGCCTTGGGAACCTGGATGGGACTAAAGAGATCCAATCCTCTCAAACACCCTCCCTACTGACCAGGATAGGTTGTTGAGGATGCAGAGGGGAGTGGAATTATTTCCTACCTGGAAAAAGGGAGGGGGCTGCTGACAAAGGTTGAAGAAGAGCCTCTGAAAGAGTTTGATTTGCAAGGCTCTGAATAGCCCTAAGGCAGGATCCTCTGTCACATTCTTGTGGATAGTATTGCTACAAGCATATTCCAATGAGCATTTGAACTGAGGGGTCTGCCAAAGAGTGCCATATGCTGGCAGGCCTAGGAGGTGCATGCAAGGAAATTAAAAGTAAATAAATAAGAAAGGCTTTTTCAGGTCTTTACACCCCCCCTCTCCAAGGCCCTTGGAAGCAGGACTACAACACATTACCAGGTGCATGGCTCAGATTTGAGCAACTAAATGGGGATAATCCTAAAGAGCTAAAACAGGTTGAACCAAGAATCAAAGAATGGCAGTAACACACAGCTTCCTCCCACTAAATCGCTATGCAAAAGAGATAAATTGAGCATCAGAGTAAACTCGCTGTCATAATCAGATGCCTAGACATCAGCAAAAAATTACAAGCCATACTAGAAAATGGAAGATATGACCCAAGCAAAGGAATATATCAAAGCCTCAGATGAGACACAGGATTTGAGATAACTAATCAACAAGGTTCATACAAATCTCTTAAATCAAATCAATGAGTTGAAAGACAACATAGCTAAGGAGGTAAAGTACATCAAGAGGACGCTGGGCTAGCACAAAGAAGAATTTGAAAACCTTCATAGAAAAATATCAGAGCTTATGAGAATGAAAGACACAATAGGTGAGATCAAAAACACATTAGAGGCATACAACAGCAGACTTAAAATGATAGAAGAAAAAATAAGTGGTGCAGAAGACATAACAGCTGAAATTTAAGAGAGAGAAGATGAGAGAGAGAGAAAAGAATGGAAAAACTTGAGCAGGGACTCAGGGAGTTGAATGATAACACAAAATGGAACAATATACGTTTCATGGGAATTCCAGAAAGAGAAGGGAAAAGGGACAGAAAGAGTATTTTAGGAAATAAGGGCTGAAAATTTCCCGACTTTCAAGAAAGAAATGAATTTACATGTCCAAGAAACACAGTGTAACCCAATCAGAATAAATTCGAATGAACCTACTCCAAAATACATACTACTCAGAATGTCAGACATCAAACATAAAAGAGAAAATTCTGAAAGCAGCAAGAGAGACGCAAACCATCACATACAAGGGACACCAAGTAAGACTTAATGCAGATTTCTCATCAGAAACCATGGAGGTGAGATGACAGTGGTATGATATAATTAGGATACTGAAAAAGGAAAATTGCCAGCCAGCAATTCTTTATGCAGCAAAATTGTGATTCATATATGAAGGTGAATTTAAAATATTCACAAATAAACAGAAAATAAGAGAGTTTGTAAAAAGAATCTGCCTTTGCAGGAAGCATTAAAGAAAAACAGAAAAAAAAATAAATGTTATATGAAAGCCAAAGGATAAAATGGTGGAAATAAATAATGAATGTGAATGGATAAAAAACATGAGTCATCCATATGCTGTCTTCAAGGGACTCACCTTAGATCCAGAGTTACAAATCAGCTGAAAGTGAAAAATTGGAAAAAGATGTTTCATGGAAACAGTAACCAAAAAAAAAAGCAGGGGTAGCTATACTAATATTGGACAAAGTAGACTTTAAATGTAAAAAAGTTATAAGAGATACAGAAGGCCATTATATATTAATAAAAGGGACAAGCCACCAGGAAGAAATAACAGTTATAAATATCAATGCATCTAACCAGGGTGTCCCAAAATACATGAGGCAAAATCTGGAAAAACTGAAGGGAGAAATAGACATCTCTGCAATTATAGTTGGAGACTTCAACTCACATCATTAAATAGTACAACTAGACAGAAGATCAACAAGGAAACAGAGAACTTGAACAATACGATAAATGAGTTAGACCTAACAGACATATACAGAAAGTTGCATCCCAAATCAGCAGGTTATAAATTCTTCTCAAGTGCTCATGAGTCTTTCTCCAAGATAGACCACATGGTGGGTCACATGGCAGGTCTCAATAAATATAAAAAGATTGAAATTATACAAATACTTTCTCACATCTTAATAGAAGGAAACTGGAAATAAAAGGAGAAAATTAGCAAATGTGTAGCGGCTAAACAACACATTCCTAAACAATCAATAGGTAAAAGAAGAAATTAAAAGAGAAATTATTAAATGTATTGATACAAATGAAAATGAGAACACAACCTATCAAAACTTATGGGATACAGCGAACATAATCCCGAAGGGAAATTTACTGCCCTAAATACCTATATTAAAAAAGAAGAAAGAGCTAAAATGAAAGCCCTAACTGAATACCTTGAACATCTAGAACAAGAACAGTAAACCAATACCCAAGCAAGCAGAAGGAAAGGAATAATAAAGATTAGAGCAGAAATAAATGAAATTGAGGGCAAAAATACAATAGAGAAAATCAACAAAACCAAAATCTGGTTCTTTGAGAAGATCAGTGAAATTGCCAAACCCTTAGCTAGACTAACAAAGAAAAAAAGAGTGAAGATGCTAATAAAATCAGAAATGAAAGGGAGGACATCATGATTGGCCCCACAGAAATAAAAAGGATCATAAGAGGATATTATGAGAACTGTATGCCAACAAGTCAGACAACCTAGATGAAATGGACAAATTCCTAGAAATGTACAATCTACATTGACTGTACAAGAAATACAAGAACTCAGCAAACCAATCACATTTAAAGAGATTGACTCAGTTATCAAAAATCTCCCAACAAAGAAAATTCCAGGACCAGATGGCTCGACAGGTGAATTCTACCAAGCATTTAGAGAAGAATTAACACCTGTCTTACCAAAGCTAGATAAAGATATTACAAAAAAAAAGAAAATTACAGACCAATCTCTAATGAAAATAGATGCAAAAACTCTCAACAAAATGCTTTCAAATAGAATCCAACAGCATATCAAAAGAATTATACACCATTATGAAGTAAGATTTAATCCTTGTATGCAAGGGTGGTTCAACAGAAGAAAATCAATTAGCGTAATATTCTACAACAACAAATTGAAGGAAAAAATCCAATGATCACCTTAATCAATTCAAAAAAGGTATTTGACAAAATCTAGCATCCTTTGATAAAAACACTTCGAAAGATAGGAATAGAAGCAATATGATAGAGCATATATGAAAAACCACAGCCAAAAAATGTTCACCATCACTAGCGATTAAGGAAATGCAAATCAAAGCTACAAGGAGATAACATTTCACACCTATTTAAATGGTCACTATTAAAAAGTCAGAAAACTACAAGTGTTGAAGAGGTTGTGGAGAGATAGGAATGCTTATTCACTGTTGATGGGTATGTAGAATGGTACAACCCCTTGGAGGATTGTTTGGCAGTTCCTAAGGAAATTGAATATAGATTTGCCACATGACTAGGCAATACCACTACTGGGTATATACCCAGAAGAACTGAGAGCAGTGACACACACAGACATCTGCACACCGATGTTCATAGCAACGTTATTCACAATTGCCAAAAGATGGAAACAACCCAGGTATTCATCAACCAATGAATGGATAAACAAATTGTGGTATAGATACACGATGGAATATTATTCAGCTTTAAGTAGAATTGAAGTCATGAAGCATATGACATGGATGAACCTGCAGGACATTATGTTGAGTGAAGCAAGCCAGACGCAAAAGGACAAATACTGTATGATTGCATTATTATGAACTCAATATATTGAGTAAACTCATGGAGTTAATAACTAGAATATATAGGTCAGCGGAAAATAGAATGAGAGTAGAGAATGGAATGCGGAGGTTTATTCTGTGCAGAATTGGTAAAAGATTGTTCATAAATCTTTGGAATGAATAGAAAAGGTGAAAGCACATCATTGTGTTTGAAACTAGCAGTGCTAATATATTGGTATAACAGTGGTTGAAAGGGAAGGTCTAAGGTCATGTACATTACTAGAAGGAAAGCTAAAAATGGTAACATGGGACTTCATGTGACTCCTCATGTGAATTTTGAGTATGGGTAATATTGCATATATAAGACTGTTTTTCTTTGAAACTGAACAAATATCAGGCAAAAGTACAACCAAAGCAATTTCAGTGTGGGGGGTGGGAAGGAGGCAAACAAAACTTAGTTGGTAGGAGGAGAAGGTCAAGGCACTGACACTCCAAACCAAGCTAGGGCACTGGGTGCTATCTCAAAATATGTAGATGCTTCTGCAGCTATTTTAGGAGAGGGGGTGGGGAAGTCCAGTGGATTGATTTTGAATGCCTATTTTTTTACAGAAAATATATTTGAAGTACAAGAAGGTATTGATTCACATTATCCCTAGACAGTTTTACTACAAGAAATGAGTCAACGCATTCCTCAAGTGACCTTTTAAATTCTGATGAGGCAGGGAAAGCTATTTCTAATTAAATGTTTAATGCTTATCCTAGCTTGTGTATTAATATTATGCCAAATTTATGACACAGTATGTACATCATAGAGTATGTTGGAGTCCCTTGTATAATTGATATTGGGTTTAGATGTATGTACATTTTTAAATTGTTTCATTGCTAAGGCAGCTTAACAAGGTATTTTACCTTAGAGATTTTATTTTCTTCAGTCAAAAGGAAGGGTGTGATAGGTTGTAGTTTTGTGAATCCCCGAAAAGGTCATGTTCTTTGAAGTAATCCATCCCTGTTGGTGTGTGACCCTTTGATTGCATTGGATTCAGTTAAGGGATCTGTGGCATTTTGATATTATTTATGAATCCCAAAAAAGAGAAAGGTTATGTTTGTAAACTGGCTTGTTCCTCTGGGTGTGATACACTTTGAATGCATTAGATTCAGCTGACATGTCTTGAATAAATTACCTGTTAAGATTAGGGCTTTGATTCAACCACTCAGATTGAGTCATGATACAAATGGGCACTCACTCAAGAATACATGCAGGAAGAGAGAGAGCTCCATAGACATGGAAGAGGAGAGAACTTGGTCATTTTGGTCCTGTCATGTGACAGAAAGGAGAAGGCTCAAACAGCTAAAGCCCTGGGAAGAGAGATGAGCCATTTGCCTGATAATTTGCAGCCAAAGAGAACAGAGCAGCTGAACAGCTGAGAAGTCCCGAGAGACCAGAGATCGCCCGCCATCTTTCTTCAACACGTGGCAGCTGACTTTGGTTAGAAAGTACCTCTTATGGTACCTTGAGTTGGACTTTTTAGGGTCTTGTGACTGTAAGCTTCTACCCCAAATAAATACCCTTTATAAAAGCCAACATGTGAAGCAGATGTGGCTCAACCAGTTGGGTACCTGCCTACCACATGGGAGGTCCTGGGTTTGGGTCCCAGTGCCTCCTAAAAGACAAGCAGACACCGCCCCCACCGCAAAAAAAAAAAAAATGAGTTAGAT
>JAQZBX010020544.1:19635-33024 GCA_029593785.1 Cabassous unicinctus
AAAAAAAAAAAAAAAAAAAAAAGGCCAATAGATTCCTGGTACTTTGCATCAGCACCCCTTTGATGACTAATACAGGATCTTTTGATTAGATCACTTGATTAGATCATTTTAGGGTCTTTGATTGGACTACATCAGTGAGGCATGACCCAGGTTGGGTCTCTGCCCTCTTGCTGGGGTCTTGTATAAACTGAGAACTGGAAGCAGAAACAGACAGAGAAAGGAAGCTGCTACTTTGATCCTGCCATGTGAGAGAGAGGATTGCCTACAATCACAGAAAGACCAGAACCCCCAAGAGACTGAGAGAGGTCCTGGAGGCTGGAGACTGGAATCAGCAGAGCACAGAGGCATGGAAAGAGGCCCCCAAGAGGCTAGGCCCAAAGAGCAACTCAAAGCTGAAGAGACAAGCCTAGAGAAGACAGCAGCCTAGAGGAGAAGGCAGAAACCCAGACAGAGAGCTGCCATTTTGCCTTGCTATATGGCAGGTGTCCAGGATCCAATAGTCGGCCTTTGGTAAGACAGCGTCTCTGATGATATCTTAATATGGACATTTTCACAGCCTCAGAACTATAAAAATTTCCCCTAATAAATCCTTATTGTAAATGCTAACCGATTTCTGATATTTTGCTCCCAGCAACTTACAAACTAAAATAAAGGGTTTGTGTTAACTAGCCTCTCAACATCTCTGAGCCTTGGAACATGATTTTAACCTTCTATATAATTATGAGGCTTATTGTTGTATCTCTGTTTTTACAAGATCTTATTATATCTGGAATTTATAGGGAGCCAAGGTGAGGTCGTAGAACAGAACCCCAATTATAACATTATTATACCTCAGGGAAAATGGGATCCACTTTACAGTGCCACTTTTAGGAACACAACATGGCAGAGTCAGTTGTCCATATCATGTTTGCTTCCTTGTTAAAACAACTTCAGCCTTTATTGTGCACTTATGGTGTGCTGGGTATGCACTCAAAGATTGCCCTCTAGATCTGCAAAATGGGAATAATAATAGCACCTACTTTATAGGGTTGTTGAGGTTAAGGCTTAATTAATACATATAAAGCTTTAAGGAAAGTGCCTGGCATGTAGTAAGTGTGCTAGGTAAGTGTGGGCTGAGGTTGTTGGCCTTGTTATCATCGTCATTGTTACTGAACCTTACAAGTTTCAAGGTAGGTCTTCCTGCCCTCCGATTTCTGTGCATGAGCTGGCAGGGAACCCCCTTCGCTCTGACATTGAGCCTGTGTTTCCAACCGTGAAGCATGCTATGACACATGTAGGGACCCCTTTTATAAAGCAGCAATCCCATATTATAGATGCAGCTTTTTACATTTCTTGACTCATGGAGTTGCCAGTAGCAATTCTATATACTGATATGGAAAATCCCAAATATATCATTAAATTTTTAACAAAAAGTAACACATATATTGTGGGTAAACTTTAATCCCAGTTGTATTATTTTTAAAAGGGTATTTATATATGCTTTTTTGGTTTATTTTTGTAGATTTTCCTTTTCTTTTTGTTTCTTGTTTAGTGTTTTTTTCCTCCCATATTTGCTTTATATGCATTAACTTCTGAAAAGATACATAAGAAATTGCTAACAGTGGTTACCTCAGGGAAATGAGACTGGTTGTTAGAGAGAATCAAGATTTTTACTTTTTATTTGACACCCTTATATATTGTTTGAAATTTGTTAGCAATTTTTTTATAAGTTAAAAAAAAAAAGATGGGGCAAGGGGAAGAAAAGTACAACAGTAATCTGTCTCTATCCAAAAAATAACAATAATAAATAAAAGTGTAGTCAGAACAAAAAGCTTTAGGAAACATGGCACAGTATAAGTCCGAAGCTTGGAGATTCACAGTAATATATGAGCATATCAAAGGCTGTGAGAAGCTACAGTAAAAAATCCTGCACATAATGTTTTTTTCACTTGTATTGCACCAATTACTATTCCACAGAATTAAAGTCCATGGTATATCAGTTTTAGAAATGCTATAAAAAAGCTTGGGAAAGATGACCTAGCCTTAGGTCACATGTAAGTGAAAGAACCGTGGGTATTTCTTCAGGAGTGCTGGGAGACATTCCTGGTGGCATGATGGAATGACTGGGGTTTGAATTCCGGCAAACTCGAATCCTGGGCCCCCCGTGCTCACTGAGCCCAGGTCACTTGACCCAATCTCTGAATCTCAGTTTGCTCATGTGAAAGGAATAAAGACCATTCCCTCCTAAGGGCATTTTAAGGATTAAATGAGATAATGATCTGGTACATAGTTCGGTACCAACAAATGGCAGTTCCCTTCTCCTCGGCTTCGGCTCCATCTCCTTCTACTGTAGTACAGCACTTGTTTTTGAGACCCATGCAGTTACCCCAGGAATCCCTCCGTTTATGAAAGCCTTCATTTCAGTATTTATTAAAGGTCGAGCTATCAGGTAACAAGGTCTTGCATTTACAACGTGACTCCGTTTCTAAAACCTTGATTTCCAGATACCATTTCAAGAATGTGCCTCTTGTACAAGGCAAAGTTCACAGGCCCTAAGACAATGGGTAGATCCTACCCTTCAAAAATTTAGAGTCTAAAAATTAGAGAAATTCTTAATCTAAATCTCATTCAGGTTTGCTTGCTCCAGGCTGTTGCAAGCCCCCCGCCCCCACCCAGATAGCCCCACACTCTCTTTTCCTACACCAGTGTAGGCACTCTCTAACACACAGGAAACAAATTTCAGAGTTTAATTTAAAGGCATGTGTGCTAAGCATTGCCTTTTCAAAGTAACCTTTGCATTAAGCTCTTGGAATCTAATTATCCCAGTATTATTTGCCTCCCCAAAGTACCCACGCCTGTGCAGACCGAGCTTAAAGTTCAGGAAGTAGTAACAAAAGCAGTCAGACGCAAGGCAAGCTCAGGACACCGCCTCTGAAGAATCTCCCTGTCTGCGCCTTGCCTCTCCCTCCTCCTGGGTGTGCCCGCCCAGGAAGGCCAGTGAGTAACCTGCAGAGTTTTTTTCATCTTGGCCCTTCCCACTCATACGAAAGGACGGAGTGGCAGCCAGACAGCGGTGAGTCCTGTTCAAGCATGCAAGAAGTACACCTCCACCGGCACGCGGCCCCCGGAGGAGCCAGAGCCCCGGCCGGGGTCCGCAGGGGGCTCCCCTCTCCATGGTAAGGGTTGCCAGCACAGGGCCATGCGATGCATTTTTGTGCTTTGGTGCTGGCTTTTCTTTTTTATCGTGTTTAGGTGGGGGAGTTTCTAGGAGAATTGAGGGTGTTTAGTTTGTGTGATTGGCGAGTTCTTGGTGGTCCCGAGACAAAGAAATGTCTTTTCCCAACAGGGTTTATTAGAACTTGTAACCTGATAGCCTGGCCTCTGAAAGGATGTTAGCAGACTAATTACCTTTGGTTAGTGTAACTACCCTTTGGCCTGGTAGAAAAAAAAATTACATTGCTTGCCAAATAGGTTTTGAGGAAGAAAAAGGGCTAAGGCTTGTGAGCATTTCAGTACACAGGCACTTGTGACTAATTGAAATGTAGCTTAATTGTTAACGTAGCTTTAAAATACAGCAAGGCAATATTTTGTCTCAAAACCAAAATAAACGAGCAAAGAAAAAACCCTGTTTGAAAGGTTTCGTGTTGAAGGAAAGGTGCCAGAGGTAGGATTTGAGGAAAGGAGTGAAAAAAGTAAGTCAGCCTGCTTAAATACATGTGCACATGGAAGTATTGAATTAAATCTGTGGTGCTCTGGGAAGAAAAACATCAGATGTTCAGTGTGGGATTCATGTGGTATTTGAGGGAGAAAACTGAGGTCTTTGTATAGTGTGTAGAGAATTCCTTGAGAGGAGGGTCGGAAGGCAAAAGGGGGAGGCTGGGAAGCAGGTTTTTTTGCGTGGGCCTGGTTCCCAGGACTTCTCCCTTCAATTGCTGTGGGTGAGAGAGTAATTCACAGTTATCAAGTGCTGCATTGTTAACAGACTTCTGTGTTTCAAATATTTATTCTAAACACAAGCCGTTGACTGCACCGGCATGTGAGGGAATAAAACTGCTGCCTCTGGTCCATGGCCTAGCCCAAAGTTTAATAGCTGGGAAGCTTTCAAGAAAAATGTCGTAGGAAAGACAAGGCTATGTTCAAGTTAATTTGATACACTGGCTTGAAGTATATTTGAGACAGCCATGGGGAATTATGTTGTGAGTACGTTAGAGTGAGCAGATACTGAGATGAGGGGTTTTATAGGAGGATGGCATAGAAACTGCAACAGAAATTACCCAAACCAGAGGCACTCCCGGGACATGGGAACGTCTGGCCCATGCCCATGTGCTCTGCAAATGCAGCGCAGGTTCTTTGTGGACACACTGTGCAGGCAGCTTCAGGGTCCTCTACAAGCAGCAGCTGATACTTAGCAGCTCTAGGTTTTTAGACCAGCAGTGAACAGCATCCCTTCAAAATTGTGTACCAAGATAGCACATTTGAACTTCCTGGCATTTAAGAAGGGAATGAAACCTATGTGTGTGTGTGTGTGTGTGTATGTTGTGTGGGGAGGCA
Source organism: Cabassous unicinctus (assembly GCA_029593785.1). Lineage (NCBI taxonomy): Eukaryota > Metazoa > Chordata > Mammalia > Cingulata > Chlamyphoridae > Cabassous > Cabassous unicinctus. The sequence goes on from JAQZBX010020544.1 coordinate 24,166, forward strand.
TGTAGGTAGGATCTTAGGTAGGATGAAAGCCCCTTCTTAGAGTGCACACCCCTCTTCTACATTTCAGAAGAGCACAGTGTGTCTTGCTGAAAAGAAATCAGCAATTCCTCTTCATTGTCATTATCAATGTTCTTATGATGATGATGCCAATAGTTGGCATTCTTTTAGCTTTGGTTTTAGCTTTTGGCTTATTAATCAAAAGCATGGGTTGAAAGCTGGCAAAAGCCCAGTCTGCCAGCGCATTAGAAGATGGCCTAAGAATGCTGTTTACTGTATTGCTGAGTGAACAATAGGTGGTGGTAGGACCATTATGGTTTTACCTGGAGCTGTGAGGTTTAAATTTATGACTCTCTTCAGTTATGATTGAAAGACACATGGATGCCACTCCATCTTCCCATGGAGTTAACAGCACAGATAACCATTCTGGCCCTCATAAGCATTTGCATTTTGGATAGTATCCTTTGCCTCGTATTGTGTAAAAACATCGCTACCTCTACCAAACCTACTTCTCCCCCAGATCCAGTGCTCAGGAATAGAACACAGTTTAGAAGAGTGTGGCACCATTTCCTCCCATTAGTGGTCTGTACTGCGTGTTTCCAGAACTTCCTAGGCTTCCTGATAAATGAAATTTAATGCACTATCTACTTGAATTAGTCTTTTCTTAGGCATCTTTATGATGAATTTAGCCTTTATGTTTATTTGTGTTTTCTTTCAAGCAGTGATCCTACCAAGCAGAATGAAAATTTACCTTATCACTGGAAATGAAACTATGCACTTTCTGAAAACCTTGACTTTGTGCAACTGTGCTTTGTCTCCTCACTTTGTGGATTCCCTCCCAGAGAGGCTTCAGGCACTAACTGGCCACCCCTCTATCCATCTTTGTGTTTTCTGGAATTCTTTTCTCTTCCACTTCCTATTGTACTGCCCCTCACAAGTGTCATGGGGAATTGGGGTGGAGCTACCCAAAAGGTCATGATGATTTTTCTTAAAAAATGGAAAAAACTACCCTAATTGCCGGAATGCTTTAATAACTATTGGTATATCCCAGGCAAGCTGCATATTCCCTAGGGCCTGGATCAGGGAAATTTTTGGATTGCGCTCAGGTAGTATTACTGCATTTCCTAAGTGATCATCACAGCTCAGACAAGGGTGCTTGAAATGGGGAAGTGCAGGGAAAAGGGCTTAGCCAGCAGCTGGAAGCTGAAATGTAATTAGCATCAGCCTGTAGACTTCAGGGAACTCATTTCCTGCTCCTGGGGCTCTCTGCTAGTCTTGGCTTCTCTTTTCCCTACGGTATGTCTTCTTACCCATCTTACCCATCGGTGCTCCTCATATTTATGCCAAGTGTGAAATGTATTCCTGATGACCATTTGACCACACTTCATCTGAGGCATATCTTAGGCTAGGGAGACATGCCCTGAACAAATCCTCATAAGGATGGCCTGTTATCCACATCTTCTTAAAAAACCCCAAAGGATAATATAAAATAGTGCTGAGGAGAAATAGTTTGCTTTTACTCCACTTTGAGACAGAGTTTGATTCAGAAAGATGCACATGTGCAGGCCGTAAAAATGAGGACTATTAGATGAAGCTTTAACCTGAGATTGGGGTGAAAACTTTGGCTCCTAGAAATCACATTTAGTTGATGGCAGTATCTTTCCCCCATTATGTTGTATAGTAGATCGATTGCAAAAATCATCTCCCTCTTTGAATCTATATCCTTGCCACTTGATTTTGCAGCATCTGCCATCAAGAGGTGGAATCTGTTTCCCCAGCCCTGGAATCTGCCCTATAACCTTTGTGGCCAAAAGAAAGTGAAGTGAGGTGGTGCTGGTCCTGAGCCTGGGTGTTAAGAGGCCTGCCACACTCCTGCTTGCTCTCTTAGAATGCATCCCAGTCACCTTGTGAAGGAGCCTGGGCTTACCTGCTGTGACCCAGAGGCCTAGTCACCCAGCTGACTGTCATCTAGGCAAGTGAGTGAGACAGCCCTAGTTCAGCCAGCTTACTGAAGACACATAAGCGAGCCCAGCAGAAATCACACTTGTCCAGACCTTCAGATTTGTGAGCAGTGGTAAACGCTTGTTTTGAGCTATTGAGTTTTGGAGTTGTTGTTGTTGTTTTTTTTATGCTAACAATAACTGATACATTTGCTCAGCTGGATGCAGTCCCTCTGTGTTCACTTTCAGATCTGTTAATGTCATCATAAATGCTTAGTGTAACTCAGCAAAAGACATCCAATCACTGGATGGAGGAGTTCTATTAGATGGGGTGAGGCGGGTATTAAAGAACCCAGTTCCTTTTTAACAATTCTTAAATTCTTAAGCCTTCTGTCAGAGTATTCAGTCTAAATATCTATAGATGGGGACTAGGAATTTGTAATTTTAAAAGCTCTGGTGATTGGGTCAATTGAAAACCATTTATCCAAGTGTTTTGTTGTTGTTGTTAGTCCCTTAGTCCCTTCCACCACTGCAAGATGCTGATTCCACTCAGGTGCTTAGTTTATTACTGCCTTGCACTTCCAGCTGAAGTAAACTTTATCATCACCTTTGGGCAAAAACACATGACCTTGATCCTAGATGGGGTAAAAAGTCACAGGTGCATTTTGGCTAGGCTTGTGAATTGTTTACCATTGTATCCCACAGGGTTTATAACATGGTATGCACTCCATGAGTAAATCCTAGTCATATTGTCAATGTAATAGGATGCTGCTTTCAGGACATTATAGTCTAATAGGGAAAAAAATCGGATCCATCATTTGTCATGTGTTAAGACAAAGCAACCAGTGGTTAACCCTTAAACTATAGGTCTTACACGTGAAATTTACTATGATGTGTATAAATTAGTTATTACAATAGTGCTGCATAGCAAACAACCACAAAATCTCAGTGGCATACAACAATATGCAGTTACCCTTATGTCTGCAGGTTGGTGGGGGGGGGTGGAGATCTGCTGATCTAGACTGGGTAGAGATGTGAGTGTGGCTTTATTCCACATATCTCTCCTCCTCCTGGGACTAGCTTTTAGCCCAGGCATCTTCTCAGGGTAATGGCAGAGGCACAGGAATATAAGCCTCAGTGAGCAAGCTCATTTCAAGTGCCTGCTTGTGTCATTAATCTGGTAACATCCCATTAGCCAGAGCAAGTCCCCATGGCTCAGCATAGGTCAAAAGGCAGAGAAGTATACTCCCCCCTTTTAAGTGGGAGAAACTGCAAAGTCATGTGGCAGTGGACATGGATACAGGGAGGGGTGAGGAATTGGTGCCGTTTAAATAGTCTGCCAGGGAGGGGGAGGGCATGTGAGGGAGTTGCACTTTTTCCTGCTTGGAAGGCTCTTGAAGTCGTAGCTGGCTCCCAGATTAGCCAGGAGGCATGTATTATAGGCATTGCTACTAGTCATTCTATACCATTGGATTATATGGCATATCAAATTTACCTCTGAGGAAACTGAGGTACAAAGGACTATACAGCTTTCCCGTGATCACATTCCCTGACCAACCGAGATTAGCAACCTGCCTTCTTGGTTTTTCAGCTTTTGCTTGGCAATCTGATTACTGCCGCCTTATTTCACAAAACACAGATCAGGATACCGTTGCCTACTCAGGTTTATCCTCCTGAGAAACCCCGCCCTCCTAGTATTTGTGCTCCATGGGAAACATGGAAGTCTAGCAGGGAGGTGTTCAACAATACCAGATTTCCACAGCACAATGTTAGGGAAAATAAGCCGGATTAGAGGAAATTTCTAAACCATATTTCTCGAGCTTGCTTTCTTACTGTCTGGACTATAGCAACTGGAGTAGGGACTGCTTAGAGGTCCATGCAGGGGCCTCAGGACTGTTCTTTTATGTACTTTGAGTCCTCACCTGCTGTCTGTTGCCTGGTGACTGGAAATGAGTGTTCGTAGCCTCGTTTAGCGATTGCTTGCAGTTGTTCTCTGACAGGCAATGCTCTTTATATTTTCTGTGGGGAAAAAAAAATGGTTTAAATAACTCATTTAAACCACTGCTTTGTAGGAGGCATGATATCAGAGCAGGCATTCCCACTGGTATTTTTGTCAAATTAATACATGCAAGCAGTCAAATATTTGACTGATGGCTTTGCTGAAAATCTCATGTGTCTACAGTAGAATGCTGATGCTACATAATACATTGCTAATTGTTATATTGCTATTTGAGCAATGATTTAATATCCTCCTCTTGCCCAAAGCCAAGGGCTATGTCTGCCTTGGGTGGCACTGAAAACCCAGGAGTTAACAGAATCTAAAAAGCAGTTATTGAATGAGTGAATGAATGCTAAGACTACAGCATCCTGCTTCTAAGAAAAGTTGGGAGTTTCTCCCAGGCATTCTGCCTCAGAGGAAGGGCATTCAAGGGTTAATGTTTCCTGTTTGCCGGAGCAGCAGCAAAGGGGATCTGGATATGCATCTCAGCCCAGCCCCTGCAATCACATTCTTTTTGCTGCTATAGCAACAGGTTGCGAATTCTGCTGGCATTGTCCCCTGCCTCCCTTGGAAATGCTTGAGTGCAGATGACTTCATTGTCTGTGGGGACAACTGTTTTTTCTGTGAAGTTTCAATGAAGCAACTTCATTGCAGAAACAAAGAGGGCAACACCAAACAATGCCTAAGAATCAAGGAAAGGAGAGAGAAATCTTATGATTGGAGAGACATTTCCAATTTTTTGTCCCCTGAAGAGGTGTGAGGTGGGGAAGGAATTGAGGTTTAATCTGTAGTCAATAGCGTCTTTTTCTCCTTCCTTAATGAGATCTCTCTTGAGAGATACCTGCTGGCAACATTTAGAAAACTTCCTCTTGTTATCAGTGCTTAACAAATAGAGTAACAGTTAACACTTGGATTTATTGCCCCCTTTCACTCTCAAGTTTGGAGATGCCAAAATGGACCAGGATGTAGGTTTCCTCTGCATCTGTCAGTCCTTCCAGTCCCCTCCATGCCTGCCCGGTTTACTAAGAAGGAAAAGCTAACCAAGAATGAGAAAAGGAGGGGTTATTTTTTTACTTAGTGTAGCAGTGTTGTAAAGAGAGAAAAGAAAATGGGGAAGCTACTGGGGAAAGTTGCCTCTTAGGGATTCTTCTTGTCATCTCCGTGAGGGGCAAGGAAGTCTCAGATGTGGTGACAGAGTTTAGGGCTAATCTTAGTCTTGCTGGCTGATGAATGAAATCAATAGACTTTTAAAATCCCTTTGGATTGATTTATCACCTTGCCACAGTACTATTATCATTTCTGCCTCTTGTTTTTACTTTTCATGCAGATTGGGAAAATCTGCCTGGGTCACTTTTTGTTCCTGGTTTTACAAATACATCTTGGTCAAAATATCTGTCCATATTGAGCCTTCCGTAAGTTTCAGAGTCCTGTCATTACTGCCTTGAGTCCACTGAAACTCGTTTTGTTGCAGTGTAGTAAAAAGAGCACTGCCTTAGAATGGCTCTGGGCAGCAGCTTATATGGGGACTGAAATTCCATGATATGCAAAATGAAAGACCAGGACGAGATTTCTAGGATTTCTTCCACATCTCTCCCCACACGCAAAAATAGTGACATTCCAGTTATTTTGTAAATAGAAAAGGTTATAATTGGCTGGCTCTGGGATGCCCTACCTTGCCGCCTCTCCCTTGTAGCTTAACCCTGAACTCACCCTCAGCTCTCTGCTTCGTTGAGGTTTCCTCAGGGAAGCTAGATCAGGACTCAGGTATTTGTTCCCTCATAAATGTGTTCTTTTCCTTTATCACATTTATTACAGTTTGTAATGATCTATTTCATGGTTTTGTGGGGGTTTTTTTTGTTTGTTTTTTTTTGGTGGTGGTTTGTTTTGTTGTTTTGTTTTTTTAAGGTACTGGGGTCGGGGATTGAACCCAGGACCTCATATATGGGAAGCAGGTGCTCAAACACTGAGCTACACCTGCTCCCCGTTGTGGGTTTCTTTTAAAATCGGTTTTCTCTCCTCATGAAATTGGGGAGTTCTTGAAACAAGCACCCAATCTATTTGTCACCATTGTACCTTTAGGAGCTGCTCAGTAGATATCTGTTGAATGACTGAAGGTGCTGCTTCAAGCTTTACCGGAGGGTACAAGGCTGAGTATATCATAGTTTCTGCCCTCCGGGAAATTAAGGTTTACTTTCCCTCTTTCTCCTCTCTTTCTCTACTATCCACCCTCCAGACCTAAAATATGTCAAACATTATTGACAGCAGGCTGCAAGAATTTAAGGCAAAACAAAACAAAAGCTTAGGTTCTCTCTATTGATCTAGTCATTAGACAGGTCTTGATTTTCCTTGATTGGACTGATAAATCTTTTGTGATAGATCTATGAGTTGAAACCAGGCCCTGAAAAGAGATTATAGAATACAGCATATAGGATGGAAGAAGTGGACAAAAAGGAAGGAAGGGAGGGATAAAGGGGAGAGAAAATGGGAAAGAAAAAAACACAAAACAGAACACCAAGAACAATGAAAACATGGGGTTATGCCTTGATCAGGACTTGTGGAAGTTTCCCTTTTTAATTAATTTCCCTTTTAGGGTCCTCCTCAACTTGATGCCAGACTTTACATGCAAGGGCATGTTTTTAAATAGAATTGCTACCTGCAGTTTTGAGTCATGCTATACCCAGTTTACTACCAAAGGTGATTATACACACACAAAGTTAACTGAACTGGACTCCAGAAATCCCTTTGCTTTAAAAACTAGAAAGCTACCAATTTTTAAAAAGGATTGGCAGGTTCGTGTAATCTAGTGCAGTTTTGAGCAACAGAGGTAAATGCATATGAAACCAGAGCTAGCAGACCACTTAAACAGTGAGAGGCAGTTTGATTTCAGGCAGCATGCCTAGTCAATATGCAAGAATTCCTAAGGTTGGAGGGTATAATGGATGCTCAGAGGCCAGGTGCTGGAGGCTTGGGGAGGAGTTGATTGAATTAGAAGATATAACTCCTTTTGGTTTCATGGAGTTTGCAATTTGCAGAGGAAGTTGCTTGGGGAAATTTTACTCAGTAAATTGAGTTTCAGTAAAAAGCCTGAAATATTCAGTTTGAGAAAACCAAAGCAGTTTCAATTTATCTTGAGACCTCGTATATATAAGAGAGTATGGACAGGAGTGGAGTGTGTAGTTTCTCTCCTGGCTCTTCTGGGGAGTTAGGATATAATGGCAAAGGCCAGCCTTTCTCTGCGTAGCTGCTGTGGGTTCCCTCTCTTAGCAACACCCACAGACATAGACCACATCAATAGACTGCTTCATACTGGTCCCGCTTGGGAGCCTGAATTCCAGCAGCAGGGTCTTTCTCCCAAAACCTTTTCAGGAAAAGAGGAAGTGGCTAAAACAATCACATAATCTCTCTTTTTTAATGGGGAGGAAGGAATTTTGGTTAAGAATGCAAGACATACCTGTGGACTTTGCACCTATGCTGCATAAACACACACACACACACACACACACACACACACACACACGTCTGCTCTGCTTTTTCACTTCCTTAGATGAGATGGTGTGGTATACCATGTTGGCCAAACACCAGGAAACAACTGTGTTAAGCTGACAAGTAGCTGAGCAATAGGCTCATATATCTTGGCAATATTCACTGGCCAATCCTTCACTTACAAAAATATATGCAACAAAGATAATATGTGGGGATTTAGTGCTTTCCTATGATGTTCCCGGGCTAGTTGCAGAAAAGGTCAGTTGTAAACCATCTTCTGGTTTCCTAAGGATTTGCCTCTTTCTAGACCTGTTTGAAATAAATAATATTTTAATACAATTCTTTACACAGCAAATCTCTTCTTTTCAATGGCAGTGCCTCTCTTAAATCTTGGCTCCACCACTTCCTACCTGTATAACTTGGACACTATTTAACCTCTTTGTACCTCATTTTCTTCATCTTTACATGAAGATGATGGTATTTCTCTCAGAGGATCCTTGTGAGGAAAAAAAGATAAACAAATTATTTTTGCACTGCGGTTGGCATATAGTATGAATTATAAAATTATTGTTTTTAATTGACACCTCTCAGATATTCAGCATTTTCTTCTTTGCCCCTCGGAATTAAAATCACCCCTTAATAAGGAGAGGAGACGGGGAGGGGAGAGGAGGCTGGGCAAGAAGGGGACGATGGCGCCATATGGTGCCCCTCATTCTTCTGTTCGTTGCTACCCCATTGCTCTTTCTGGTATACCTTCCTACTATTTTACCTGTTGATGGCTAGATAGCAACACTAGGCGTGATTCAAAGAGGACTAATTCAGCTTTTTCTTCAAGGAACGGGTAATAAAAGTTTCCAGTTCATTCTCCCCTGTTCCCTGTGTCTTTTTCATGTACTTGCTGTGCGGCTCAAGTCCCTGTAACCTACCACATGAACTAATAATGCCTAGCACAGAACAAGCACTCAAGTAATGTCATGGGGACCCAGTTGACTTGATTGTGGAAGACAGAGGTAGCCATGGAGCCATTTGGTGCTTAGAGGAAAATGCTTAAAAAGTCATAGAGCAGATCAAGTATCAATCTTTCTGAACAATCTAATCTCTTAGGACTTTCAGGCTTGAAAGGAAGGGATGTGAATCATTGGACATTGAAAGAAGGCACAGAGGAGAGGAAACAGGAGATTTCCTGTCCATCTCCTGCTCTGAAAGAGCTGCCAGAACAGTACAGCTGAGCAGCATGGCCAGGACCCTAAGCTTCCGTAGTCTTAGTTTCCTGATCCACAAAATAGGGGTGATAATCGAGTATTAAATGAGGTAAAGTAATTAAAGCACATAGCTTAGGGCCTGGCATATAGTAAGTACTCAATAAATGTTAGCCGTGATTAGCTCATGAATAACCCAGATACTCAGCTATTTAGAGGCCAAGTAGGCTTCTCAGGCCTA
>JAQZBX010020545.1:0-23958 GCA_029593785.1 Cabassous unicinctus
TTTTTTTTTTTTTTTGAGGTACCAAGGCCAGGTATTGAACCTGGGACTCTGTATGTGGGAAGCTGATGCTCAATCACTGAGTCACATCAGCTTCCCAGAGTTGGTTTTTCGTTTGTTTGCTTGTTGTTTGTTTTTGTTTTGTTTTGTTTTGTTTTGAAGGAGGCACTAGGCACTGAACCTGGGACCTCCAATGTGGAAAACAGGCACTCAACTGCTTGAGCCACATCCTCTCCCATAAATAGGACTTCTGACAAGGCTACTTCAGTTAAGGTATGACCCACCACCTTCAGGATGGGTCTTAATCCTCTTACTGAGTCCATTATAAGTGGAATGAAGAGAGAGAGACCACAGAAGCAAGAAGCCATAAGCGATGAAACTCTGAAGAGAAGGGAGAGACCAGCAGAAGCCACCACGTGTCTTGCCACGTGGCAGAGGAGTAAGGGATCACTGTCAACCAGTCTTCGGGAAGAAAGCATAACCTTGATGATGCTGTGATTTGCACATTTTCTCGGCCTCAAACTATAAGCTAATAAATTCCCATTGTTTAAGCCAACCCATTGTATGGTATCTGCTTTAAGCCACCTAGGAAACTAAAACATCTGTATTGATTGCAGCTCTTGATCACCAACTCCAAGATCTTTAGCATTAAGCTATAGGTCCTGCCCCTCTAGGGTAGTCACTTCAGTGGCTCAACCAGCTGTTTTGGGAACCATGTCAAATCACACCTATTAGACCACAAACTGCCTTTCCTGTTCAGTTTAAGAACGATTTCTTGAAGATGTGCTACGTGCCAGGTGTCATTTACCTGTAATTCTGTGATGTTTATGCCAACTCAGCCTTAGAGTATTACACACTCACTTCAGAAGAGGCATGTCTCAAATATAGAAGCTGTTAATGTCAAGGACATTCTTAAAATTGCTATCGATGCAAAAGCTTTTTGAACACACTATATAGATGTTGTTAAAAAGAAAAAAACACTTGATTTGAATAAAAGAAAATCAGCAGCAGTTGTTTTGTCAGTTCTTCTCAGAAAGCAGTTGTACTTAGTGTGGAGCAGAATGTCCCAGAGATGTTTGCATAGAGAGGAAACTAGTAGAGGAGAAACTACTTAGCAACTTGGTAATGAAAATCCTAGGAAAGGAAAGGAGTGGAGTAGAGAAGGGGAAGGGACCTATGTAGACAATTACCCTGAGACTGTTAATTTTTTATCTCCCACATATAGACAAATATAATAATTATGATCACATTTCTCAGAAACAGTATTGCCACCGCATTCAGGGGATCTTTAAGGCATATTAACCCAATCTTTGGCTTCTGGTCATGTCTCTTTGCAGAGAAAGCAAAAGGCAGATGGTGCATATAAACTAGTGAGAGCTCCTCTGAAGCACAGCCCTGCTATTACTGCCCTGGCAGGGTGGGTGAGGTTATTTACCTAACTATGGCATAGGACTGGAGCCAGTCAGAAATAGCCTTTCTATTTGGGCCTTAAGGGAACGTGGGGGCCAGTCAGACACCAGAGGCTGAGTGCATGTGTCTATGTACACTTTTAGGAAAATTCCAAGAATTAGTTTTTACTCATGAGTTCTATTAATTTCATCCTCTGATTTGTCTCTCTTCATACCTAAAAGCATTCTCCAGAAGCTATAAAAATCTCTAGAGGTCCTTGAGGTAATGGGAAAGCTGATTTCTCCCTTCTCTAATAATTATACTTTGATTTCTCCATGACTGTCTTTAGTTTACAGCCAATTGTCAGTATATCTTTTGGTAGCTTTAACCTCTCTGAAGCATCCTGCCCTCTGGTCTGCAGCGGCTCGGTCTCCTTTGCAATTCCCCCTCTATGTGACTTTGTCCACTAGGTGGAGCTGTAACAATTTAGCTCACAGATCACAATGTGAGACAGATTAAATTCACTGACCACTGCTCAGTACTCTGGGGGAAGCATATTGCTATGGCCCAGAATTGCAAATCAAGTGCAGACTCAGAAAACAGGACAACAAATCCCATAACAGGAACACAATTGGAGATAACAAATTCCATGGGACAAATGCACGGCCCGGTGATTCCACAAGTGAGTCTTGTGTTAGGCCTCCTGAATTGTTCACCTAAGTCCTGTTTGGTTTATGGTTGAGTTAAAAGAACTCTGAACAGGAGTCAGGAATCCTGATTTCTGACCCAACTCTGTCATTCGCTAGCTGCGGGCTTTCATCTTTATAAGCTTCCATTTTCACACCTGTAAAATGAGGGGTTAGAGCAGATTATCTTAAAGTTCACTTCTAACTCTAGCCCTGGGTTTTACTATAAAATTGTATTCAAATCATAACATTTTTACAAAATAGGTCAAAGTGTGAATTTAAATATCTGCACTTCAGGTCTTGCTCCTGAAATAAAATATATCTATCTCTATTCATAGCTGTATCTATACACAGTTGTGAAGTAAATGTTGGAATGATTTTTTTTTTTCTACTTCTATTTTAAAAAGGACCAAGTAAGGGAGTTCCATCTCTACAGGTGAGATGATTTTGTAAATTTAAAGGTAAAAGGGTGGAATTCTAAGAGGGAATTCATTCACCAACCAATCCCTCTTCTACAAGCCGCTTACCCAGCAAACGTAATTAATTTAGTTAAATAAGTACACCTCTATTTGTATGGGACTTTGCATATTAGCGCCTTTTTCTATTTGGAGAATTATCACCAGTAGTTTGCAGATGTGGCACAGAGAGGTTGTTTCTTACTGAAGAATATGAATTTTCCGTTTATAGTTCATTTGGGATTTGTGTTTACGTGCGTGCCTCACTTTTACATCCTAAAACAAAATTCTTCTATTTTTGGATCATTGTTTTCTTTTTGGGAAAGCTTTCTCTAAAATCAGAATGAATGCATGTTGTAACAGAGATATTAGAAATTGACACCCATTCTCCTCCCCGGTCTAGAATCTTCTTCAGTTGCTCTGCCCAGCCCATGGCAGTGAAAACTAATCATTTTAGTCTGTTCTTTGTAAAACATTAATTGGATACACAGCAGCACAGAAAACCTAATAGGTATTTTTATGATGGAAAGGGCATCAGGGATCATTCAGTTAAACACTTTTTATTACACCAATGAGGAATTGAAGACTCAGAGGTTAAGTGGCCAAAGTTATTCAGTAAATGAGTGAAAATAAAGATTGTTCTAGAAGGAATCTCAGGTTGAACAAAGGGAGGGCTAAAAAGTCTTCATTTTCTCTATCTGGATAATCTGACTATTCTGACAGCAGGATAACTTTGTTTCTACAAGGTGGGGGTACTTATTCTATGGCTGGCATGTAGAATTGATGTAGAATAATTTCTAGAGTGTGTCTTGTAGCCTGATGAATGGAATATAATCCAAAGAATAGAACAGGATAGTCTTCCCAAATGTGTTTTGTGGCAACTAGTCCAATGAAATGCCCCCTAAAAGGGCCCTCTATCAAGTAGAAACAATGACATTCTCCATATGACAACTTAAAGGAGACCCATTTTGCAAATAGCACATTAAAGTTTCTGAGAAATTCTGCAATTGTGAAAACTTTTTAAAACTGTTTGACCCATCATTCCCAAAACATTTGCACTTTTTTGAAGGAGTATATGTTAGCATTCCCTGTAATTTAGTTCTAATATAATTTATTTTGTGATCAGAGCCAGTACTCATCCCTCTTGTCACTTTGAGTGACCTTTTGGTTTCTAAGTCTGCATAGCTCTGAATGAATCAATGGAAACACAGATAGGAAGATGGAGGGAGGAGAGTCAGGATTTCTCTCTTTGCCTGTGAGAAGTCTCAGATGTCAGTTGCTCACTCTTCTTCAGTGAATAGGATACTCTCATCAGCCCATATAAAATTATTTGTGTTAATTGCTTCTCGTTTTCAGGTTTTTCTTTTTATCCTTCAACCCCAATCCCTGTACATTCCCTCCTCCCCAGAGGCCAACACTCTAATGTCTTTGATATAGGTCCTTACATATGCGTGTGTTCAACCTGGTAAGAGGAGTTTTGCATATTATGTTTTAAACTACACAAACGATGTGCTGTGGGGAAAAAAAAAAGTTCACACTAAACAAGCCTCTTGACAGAGTCTGAACTTGCAACCAGGGGTCCTTGAATACAAACAAAATAGAGAAATTTTATTGAACTCTTAAATTTTACAGTTATATTTGCAAGTTTTGCATTTCTATCTAAAATATCTATTTATTTTCACGTAAAATTATGTTTCCTTTCAAAGAAAATATTTAGTTCATAGAAATACAGCGTATTCTATGGCAAAAACCTGCGTATCTTTAAAGAAATGCAAACCCCAGTTTAGGAAAACCAGACCGAGGAAAAAGAATGTAGTCAGGAAATGTGTAGTGTAGTTTCCCTCTCTGCCTCCTTTTAGTTTTGTGGTCTTGGTAGAATCACCTGCCTTCTCTGAGGCCCCAAAACACCTAACAATTATTGTTAGGACAATTATTGTTACTCTGCCTACCACATAGAGTCTTTATGAGCTCAAAGGAGAGAGTGCATGTCAACATTGTGTTTCATGAACATAATGCTCTATGCTTATTGTATAGGAGATATGGCAAGCTGGCATCTAATTATTTTCCAAATTCCCCCTCACGAGAAAATTTTGCATCACGATATTTAGGCAGAAAACTTATTAAAAGAGTAGTGAGGTTAGAAAAAGAGCTTCTTTGTAACTGAATCAAATAAAACAGTAAAGGAAGGAGGATATATACCAGACCTGATTCACTAAATTAGCAGTTGAAAAGAGTTGTAATAAAATCACTATACACCCATCTCTTGATATTATCATTTCATTTTAAGATTGAGAAATTCGGTTCATTATTGAGAGCCATGATAGGACAGAAACACCCTCTAGATATATCCGCAAAAAGACCTTAAAGATTACATTTAAATAATCATAGGATTAAATGGTTTGCTAATGGTTGGGTAATGTCCTCACTGGTAGTCGTTCTAGATCTCTGAGAAACAAGAATACTCTGTGGATTCAGAGAAAATGAAAACTTACCATTTAACACCCTGAGCTGATGGTGATGATGGGGAATGGCATTGTCACATTGTTTTACTCAACATAATTTCATGTATATGTTTCAAGGACAGAAGATGTGAAGGAAAAGTGTTAGCCTGGGAGTCAGGATATTGGGCATTTTAATTCAGTTGACCCATTTGCACTGAGCACTCTTCCCCGCTACCAGACTAGGCACTGGCTTAATGGGGAACCTAGATGATGTGGGCCCTCGCTTTATGAAGCTTCCATCACTGGTGGGGGAGAGAGCATTAACTGACATGTATTTAATCCAATTACTGGAAGATATGATTGCTTCAGTGGGTAGAGGTATTGAAGAATGTTCAGACTAGAATTATTTATGCTTTATGCCAAGAAAATTAAAATTGTTTCTGGGAATGACAGTCCCTATATTGCAAAGTAATTATAAGAATAAACTGGAAAGTAATACTGGAAATGACATTGAAGGAAGAAATGGAGTCCAGATTCAACTTTGTTCCTGCTGACTTTGTGGCCTTAGACACGTCCCTAGACTTCAGTGGTTCTCATCCAAGATGAAACTAGACAATTTCTAAGCTTCCATCCATATCTCACTTACCAGAATTTGATGATTCTAGTGATTGTTATAGTTTTTGTGATATTACATTTGTGATAGTTAATTTCCTGTGTCAACTTGGCTAGGTAATGGTGTCCAGTTGTTTGGTCGAGCAAGCAGTGGCCTATTTCTTACTGGGAGGGTATTTCTTGGATTTAAATCATTAGTCAGTTGATTACTTCTTTGCTTTATTACATCTGTAATCAACAGGGGAGATAAACTTCAGCCATGAGAAAAGTCTCCTCCTATCAGTTGATGGCCTTACAGGGAGAACTGATGTTTTTAGCAGTCAGAAAGAAGAATTTCTAACACCACTTGAGCCAGCCAACTTGTCCTGGGGAATTCATTGAAACCTTCATCAAAGTTCCCAATTTGCCACCTGCCCAACAGAATTTGGGCATGCGAATCCCCACATTCATGTGAGTCAATTCCTATAATAAATTATAATATTTTTATTTACATATATATCCCCTTTCTGGTTCTGTTTCTCTGAAGAACCCTCTCTAAAAAAGCATTTACATTAAATGTGTTCACATCTTTCTCCACTAGAATTCATTTTAAAAAATGACTGATTGGCATGATGGATTAAAATAGCTGGATATTTGCCTTTGGAGAGAAATAAGATTGTTGTTTATTATTATTTTTAATATGATATCTCTTATCTCTTAAACAGTCACCTTCTTTCTATTCCAGTGGAGGTTTCAAATCATATGCTGAGGTTAGCACATTACAATTAATGAGCAGAGCTGAATAATTGCCTATATGGCCAGGAGTCTGCTCTGACATTGCATTTCTCTGGACAGAATAGAATCTGATTTTTTTTTTTTTAACCACACAAGTGACTCAGCTTTCTTGGTGGAAAAAATCCAAATCATAGTATTGTCATAGGCCCAAATAATAATTAACCTGTGCTCTGCTAACTATAACTATTGTATTGATATTCTAAACTAATCTTGTCAAGCACCCTTAATTAAAGCTAAGGCAGGGTGGTGCAGAATTTGATCTATTGTTGTAGAAAAGCAGATGATTTCTGTTTAAGAAATTCAGTTAGTGTTGGGCAGAGGGGAGGTTTGGGGCCACCTGGAGATGTATAGTATTATTGACAACTATGAAAGACAAGCTCTTAGTGTTGTGCGTGGGTTTGCAATGTATAATGATTACTAGACACTCCACCAGCAAAGTAATCTTTAATCCATAGATCTCCAAGCATCTTAAACACATTGATTTATTAAATGTGGCCTCTGCAACAGTAATGTCTTTAGAATTAAATCATTTAACCTTCATGTTCAATATTGTTACCATTATCTGCTGCTATATATTCATGACACTGAAACAAGAAACAAAGGCGGTCAATTCATTAAAATAATAATAATAAGTCAAACTTGTTAATTGCATTGTGTCAAATTAGTTAATTGGCATTGTGCTCATCAAACAATGAACTTCCTGACTGAACTGTTGTTTTCTCAGCTGACTGATGTGTCATGATGTGGCATGACACAGAGTGTTCAAGTGAGAGCCTCTTTGTAATCTTTTTTGGTTTTGGTAAATTTTGGAAAGGGGATGGTCCTTTTTCTTTTTACTATCTATGTTTTACAATAATTAATAACAATGGTCTCTATCCACCTTAGAGTGAGGATAACTAGTGCTGAAAGAGCTGAATATTACAATATATTTTAGTTTCCTAGGCTGCTCAAAGCAAATACCGTGGAATGGGTGGAATTAAACAATGGGAATTTATTCACTCATAGTTTTGAGGCTAGGAAAATGTCTAAATCAAGGCATCATCAAGGCAATGCTTTCTTCCTGAAGACCAGCTACTGGCAATCCTTGTTCCTCTGTCACATGGCTAGGCACATGGTGGTGCCTGCTGCTCTCTCCGTTCTCTTCTGGGTTTCGTTGATTTCTGTTTCTTGCTTCTGTGGCTTTTATCTCTCTGTCTTCATTTTATTCTCTTATGAAGGACTCCAGTAATAAGATTAAGACCCATCATGGGCCATGCCTTAACTGAAGTAACCTCATCAAAAGTTCCTATTTAAAAGGGGTTCACACCCATGAGAATGGATTAAATTTAAGAATATCTTTTTCTGGGGTACATATAGCTTCAAACCACCACATAATGCATTAGTTAAAATTCTAGACCTTATTTAAGCTCTCAGAAGTCTAAAGGATAACGAGATAATGCTCCTTAAACTTTATTTTGAGTTTAGTGGAATTTTGTATTCGAATGAAACATATATAAACATTCAAAGAAATTATCAGCACACAGTTTTCAGGAGGTGCTATCATTTACCACATCTAAGAAACTTCTCTTATCAGACTGTGGTTGAAATCATCAAATAAACATTAAGGTGTGGTCAACCTCGAGGATGGCATGAGACACTCCAGGGTGCAGTTTCCCTCATAGAATATTTGAACAACTAGCAAAAACTGGCAGAGCCACCTTTCCCAGAACCCCAGGAAATAGTTAAAAAGTTGCAGTAATTAAGTGAGTCCTGAATAGTAAAAACTGCCATTTAAAAAATGGTAGAGAAGCTTGTGTTTTCCTTGCTGGCCCCTCCCCCACCTCCTTCCCAGCTCAATGTGGAGCCAGCCTGTGTTCCCATTGTGGGGTCCTGGTCCAGTTCCAGAGGGAGCAGAGTAATCCCTATGCACACACTGCAGCGCTTGTATTTTGGTGCCAGTCCATCAGGTGGCAGACTAAAAGACTGGCCCTGAAAACTCATCTCTGGCTCACTATCCTAGAACTTGCCCTACAGGCAGAAACAGCTTACAGAAACCTAAGCAGTGTAAGAAGCAAGTAAGTCATTGCAGCCTGGGGCAAAGGATTACCTGCTTCAAATCATGTGTTAGAGTACCCAGCAAGGGGGAAAAGTCTATCTCCTAGGGAGTAGAAGGGGCATTATAATTCCTGTCAATGGGAGAATTTCTAAGGCCATGAGCAAGCACACACTCAGAAAAAGATGCAGGCTCAGAAAAGATGGACAAAACAGTGTACCTGATATTCACCTAAAGCTGATCTTCTTGATAGGAAGGTGAAACTCTGAAAGACAGCACCAGCCAATGCAGAGCCAATTTCCCAAACTGTGAAAGGTGTTTTTGTTTGTTTGTTTGTTTTGCATATGGTTGTTTTTGTTAGTTCCTGGTACTCAAAGAAATCACAGTCATATAATTATCTGTGTACAAACTTAAGAAACAGCTCAGGGACTAAATTCTAGGGTTGAAACATTAAAATATTAAAATGTACACTGTGCAATAAAAGGCTACAAGACATACAAAGAAATAGGAATTGATAGCTCATGTAAAGGAACAAAATAAAAATTCAGAAATGAAGAAGATGAGACTTTGGACATACTGGAAATGACACCCTAGCATAGTCCTGAAGTGCTGTCTAGTGTTCCTAAATGCAAGAAGGCTGTGATATACCTTAAGGAGAAAATATGTGTTAGATAAACTTCGTTCAGGCATGAGTTACAGTGCTGTCAGCAGTGAGTTCAATGTTAATGAAGCAACAATACATATTAAATATAAGTTGTCTTTAAACAGAAATAGGTATAAAACAAGATTATGTATTGATTGGGTGACAAAAATGTGATCAACACTTGCAGGAATATAACCCTATATTTGCCGTAGGAGCAATGGCTCAGTATCCACTAATTCAATTCTCACAGTAACTTTATAGAACATAACTATTATGAATAATGAGAATGGATTATATTTTGGAAAGACCATTTGTCAACGTGACCATTTCCCAAAATTTATACCAGTCAACCCATATTCTTATTCCATTTGTTGGAAGTGTTTGCAAATCCATGGCTCCTGCCTGTTTGTCCCTGTCCCCTTGTTGGTTCCTGAAAGCTAGAACCATTCACTTTTAAAAATATATATATTATGTTTTCTTTATTTTTAATGAAGTTTTAGATTACATAAATGTTACATTAAAAAATGGGGGATTCCCATATCCCCTACCCCTTCCCCTTCCCACAATTTCCCCCATTAACAACATCTTTATTAGTGTAGTACATTTGTTATAAATGATGAACAAATATTGAAGCATTGCTACTAACTATGGTCTATAGTTTACATTATGGTTTATACTTTGCACCGCACAATTTTATGGGTTTTGACAAAATGTATAATAGCTTATATCTGTCATTGCAATATCAGGCAGAATGATTCCAATATCTCAAAAATGCCCCATGTTACAACTATTCTCTCTCTCTCCTGTCAGAACCTATGGTGACCACTGTCTTTTTATCAATGTTACAAGTTCTTCCATTACTAGAATAATAATAAGTCTTCTTTAGTTCATAGTTGCATTATCCCCTTCTGCTTGTTCCTTCCTCTATCTTGAGGATTTGGGGAAGGTGATGCCCACTCTGCTTCTGATTGAGAGGGGGCTTAGATCCCATGAGGCAAATGTATGGAACTGTTTTGCTTGCAGTTGCAGATACTCTCTGTTTCTTGGGATGGGTGTTGTCCATCATCATCCTTTTGTTTGTTGTCCTGGGTGAAACTGATGAACTGGAGAGTAGGTCTTAGTTGCAACTCTGCTGAGATTCAGGGCTCAACTGGCATATGAACAGCTGGAAGATTTAAGTCTCTGGGCCATATATTTAATGGGTATAGTGCTAATTGTAGGTTCAAATAAATGTGGTAGAAGAACCATGTGTAGGGAAATTATAAATGAGTTTAACTCTGATGCATTGGGGTTATGGGTTATCATGTATTCCAAGGTAAGGTTAACTGACAGGGTGTCAGTTTCCTGGGGTTCTCTGCCCTGCCTATAGTGTCTAGCTGTCTCTAAAGTCCCCAGGAGCACCTCTACTTGAGGCACTGTTTACTGTGACAGATAGTGAGATCCTCCTGAGATGTGCATATGTGTAACCACTGGAATGACTTCCCAACTCACTTTGAAATCTCTTTGCCTTAACAACTAATTTGCATTTATTATTTCCCCCTTTTGGTCTAGGTCTTTCTTTCAAAGGCATCATTACTTGGCACTTGGTATTAATCCCTTGAAGCCAGAGAAACTCATCCCTAGGAGTCATGCATGGCCCATGTCAGGAGGAGCACAGTAAATTTATATGCTGAGTTTCGCTTAGAGAAAGGCCACATTTGAGCAACAAGGAGGCTTTCAGGAGGTAACTCATAAGCAATATATATTACCAAGCCAAGTTTCGATTTCACAAGACCAAGGTTCATAAGTACAAGCATCAATATCAAGGGCTGGCACATTAGTCCACTCTCCTTTGCTAGGCACTGCCCATGTACTCCAGAGATTCTCGCCCCTCTATGAGAGACTGTAGCAGGACTCCCCAGGATGGAAATTCAATATTTTGTCAGTTATTCTGTGGATCTCCATCCACTGAAACAACACTGAGCACATGAATATATAACACTCCAAAGACGCGTGCCCCAGGCGCATCCCTCCCCTACATCCCCCATCACCAACACCGCAGACCAGTGATTCTTCCCATCACAGCTGCAACCCTAAAACCTCCCAAAACCAAGCCAACACAAAGTAACAACAATAAAATAAAATAAAATAAATTAAAGAAAAAATTAAATTTGTTTTTGCATTCTGCCTTTCATCACTGTAAGACTTGTTATATTTAATGTATATTGATAATTTCTTCTGTATGTTCCCTCAGTGTTTTATTTTTTTTTACTCTATTTTCTGAGAAGATTTAGGTTACAGAAAAGTCACATGGAAAATGCAGGGAATTCTCATATACCCCACTCCTTCCCTCACCCACATCCTCCCCTACCAAGATAATCTTACATGAGTATGGAACATTTGCTACAATCAATGAACAAATATTGAAGCATTGCTACTAACCATGGTCAGTGGTTTACATTATGGTTTACCTTTTGCACCGTAGACTTTTATGGGGTCTGACAAAATTTATAATACCCTGTATCTGTCATTCAAGATCATGCCGAATAACTGCAATGCCCCAAAGATGTCCCACATTTCACCCATTCCTCCCTCTCCATCCCCTCAGAACCTATGTAAGGTTCATCGTTACTTGCATTAATATTGAGGGCTTGACATACTGATATTTTTTCTTTTTTTAAGCATTGCCTTTGTACTCGAGATGTTCTTGCCCCTCTATTTGAGAATGTAGCAGGACTCCCCAGGATGGGAGTTTAATATTTTCTTATTTATTTTGTGGGTCTCCACCCACTGAGATAACACCCTGTGATGGTTAGGCTAATGTGTCAACTCAGCCAGGTAATTGTGTCCAGGTGTTTGGTCCAGCAAGCACTGGGCTAATTGTAATACAAGAACATTTATGGACTTTGGTCACCAGTGAGCTTACTGGGTGGATGGCTGATTACATCTGCACCAATCAGAGAGCTTGCTGTTAGCAATGGGTGACACTTTTATCCAATCAGTTGAATACTTTAAAAGAGGAAGTGATTTCAACATTCAGAGAAAATTTCCCAGCTTGTCTTTGGACAGCCAGCTTCTCTCAGAAACTCATCAAGGACCTTTCATTGGACTTTCATCGGAGCCCCTGGTTTGCAGCCTGCCTGCGGAACCTGGACTTGTGCATCCCCACGGTCACATGAGACACTCTCATAAAATCTCATATTATTGACAGATATCTCCTGTTAATTCTGTTTCCCAAGAGAACCCTGACTAATACACACCCTATGCCAAGATGAACACATTCATATTCCATTGAAGCATGCCCTAGGTGCACCCTTTCCCACATATCCCCCCACCACCAATGCCCTGCACTAGTGACACTCCCTAGCCTTATTTGCCAAAAAAGCATTCCCACCACTGTAGTTTCAATCACAGACCTACAGATCCCCAGAGTTCACCACTTCCTTCCTTTAGTCCTCCCCTCAGTTCCATCCCATCCATAGTCCATCCCAATCCCCCTCCCCCCGCTCACCCTCACATTCTAGCATCATTGATCCCACTTATGGTCAAGCATCAAAATCACCTCCTCCACTGCCAAACTAGCCCTTCCATATAATCATGTGTTTTGCCCATATTGAGCATTGGCTCACCCCATTCTATTCCCTTTCTGTCTCCTGGTAACCTACCTTCCAGACTCTTGTTCTGACACTGCTCAATATGGTTAGGTCATATCAGTGAGGTCATTCAGTATTTGTCCTTCAGTGAATGGCTTACTTCACTCAACATAATGTCTTTGAGATTCATCCATGTTGTCATGTGTGTCAATACGTCATTCCTTCTTACAGCTGAGTAATAATCCTTTGTATGTATATACCACATTTTGCTTATCCATTCATCTGTTGATGGACACTTGGGTTGCTTCCAACTTTTGGCAATAGTGACTAATGTCACTATGAACATTGGTGTGCATGTATCTGTTCATGTCCCTACTTTAAATAGCAGGCCTACTGCTGAGTATATACCCAGAAGAATTGGTGACCACCATCTTTATGTTACAAGGTCTTTCATTACTACAATAATAATGTCTACCCTCATGTTTGCTCATTCCTCAATCTTGACAGAACTATTCCCTTTTGAGCCAGATATTAACTATTCTCTATTTGCAAGCTCATGGCCATTCCATGAACTGTTTTGGACTTATAGATGTCCATTCTCAATGGAAGATTAAAATAAAAGAGTCAGTTAAAAAAACTTCTGTCAATTTTAGCCTATGTGAGTCATATGTTTTTTGAAATCCAGTTGTAAGTAAGCTCCCTAAAATTTAAACCCAATTTCAGGTGAAAATTATTTAATTTCAATCTTGAAGAAAAGTATAGAATCTTCCTATTTAAGAAGTTCTTCAGTTGGTAACTGTACTTCGTTTGCTAAGAGACTTTGAAATACACCAGAAAACAGGCTGGCTGGCAGGTTGGTTTGTGCTGCAAGATATTCTGACAACCTGTCAAAGTTCCACTTTTCTCACATTCTACCAACTTCTCTTTTCTAAAGAAAGCATGAAATGTCAAAATGACAGGTGCCGAAGCGCAGCAGCATCCAGCTTCTGGGCCTATTACCTTAGGAAGGAAAGAGTTGAAAAGTTTTGCAAGTGACATATGCGTAAGCGTGATATAATTTGCCAGGTAAGGGAGTGGCTTGATGGCTCTTGTGTTAACCCTTTGAGCTGACTAACTTGAACTACATCCTTTGGGAAGAATTTCCAGGGGTAGCTAAAAAAGAAAAAATACATATAAAGCTTTTGAACAATAACTTCAATAAGTGATTGGTTACCACTTTCATTATTGTTGATAACATTCACCAATTTGTTGAATACAATCAACGTTGCACAGTTCAAGTGAAACTGGTGTTGTTATTTTATTATTTTTAAATGGAGGGATAGGACGGTATAACTAGAAGAAAGTTGAAAACAGAAAACAATTGCAATTGTATCTCTTTGAAATATATTGGTTAGTGTGTGTGTATGTGTGTGTGTGTAAGAGAGAGAGAAAGAGATACTTTCTTTGTAGGTTTTGGGAGAAAATAAGATTCATTGATAGGACTGAAGATGTAATCCTACCTCTTCTCTGAGAAATCGCATCAGGCAGTGGTTGTGAGTTCAGATCTTGCAGTTGTATTTCTTTATAACCTGGTGAGTTTGGCTTTTTACTTAATCCATCTGGTCCACAACTTATTTTCCTATAAATCAGAGACAATTGGTAATATGTGCTTCAAAGTGTCATTGTGAGAAATTGGAAGTGATTATATGTGTAAATAGCAATTATTATTATTCTATGGTTATATTTTTGGAAAATGAGTTCTAAAGGATTTCCCTTCCTGTATCTTCATAAGGAGATAAAAGTGGAGAGGTACATTAAATTAGAATGATAAATAAGCAAGGAAAGTTCCTTTTTTTTAAAGACTTATTTATTTATTTCTCTCCCCCCTCCCCCCATTGTTTTGCTCTCGCTGCCTGCTCTCTATGTGTTCTTCTGTGTCTGCTTGTCTTTTCTTCAGGCAGCACCAGGAACCAATCCTGAGACCTTCTGGAGTGGAGAGGCGCTCCTCAATCTCTTGTGCCACCTCAGCTCCCTGATCTGCTGCATCTGTCATTGTCTCTCTTCTGTGTCTCTTTTTGTTGCGTCATCTTGCTGCGCCAGCTCTCTGCGCAGGCCAGCACCCTGTGCAGGCCAGCACTCCTGCGCAGGCTGGCAATCCGCGTGGGCCAGCTTCCCGCACAGGACAGCTTGCTTTTCACCAGGAGGCCCCGGGAATCGAACCCTGGACCTCCTATATGGTAGACAGGAGCCCAATCACTTGAGCCACATCTGCTTCCCAAGGAAAATTCTTAGTCTGTGGGAAAGCTAGGACTGTGTTACTACAAGGAGATGGGTCTTTAGTTAACCAATCTGTTCACTGTAAAAGTTGAAAATCATAGATGACTAGCTGTGTGTGATGTTGTTAAAGAAATTTGAACAGCAGCTCATAATTAGTGAGGCCTTATGAATTGTAAGGCAGCACATTAAGAGTTAAATACTCATTATGTTACTCACACCCACCTATAACCTGTATGGAGCAGGAGTCATTTTTATTTCTATCGAACAAAAAGGAAGTGTAGGTCCCAGAGTCACATAATTAAAAATTAGCAGGCACCATGGACAATCTGACTCTGAAGTTCATGTTCTTAACCACTGTTCTGTGCTTCTAATCCCAAATCAGAGAAGAAACACAAGAGGATCAGGAAGGAGTGCTAGGTATTTGCAAAGAAGCTTTTCATACTTTGGCTATGGCTAATATCCCCTTGATGGTGGGAATTTATGCAGGATCCATTGATACATGTACTTATAACAGAGATTCTGGTTTTAAGGTGTTATCAAAGACAATTTGGCCATGGATCTCACAGTTTCCTGGTTGGTTGACTGAAACCGGGACTCAGTGTTGGCCTACATTGTAAAGTAGAGAAAGAATCCAAAGGTTAGAGACATAGGAATGTTGGATTATTGTGTGCAATTGGTTCATCTACCCATCAATATGTCCCCTGGAAAGTCCTATTGGAATCTTTCTTTACCAAAACATTGATAATTGCATTACAGATGCAAGCAATGCAGTTGTAAAAATCTCTAAAATTACCAACTTATCTTGTACGTAAAAACAATCACACCATCATTTACTAGCTATTTCCCCTTGTCACAACCTCTCTGGTTAAGTTTCCTAGACTACAAAATGAGGAACATAACATCTACTTTGTTGAGTCAGTGGCAGACTTGGCACATGATTGTTAAAGTTTTATCTAGTATTCTATACACTGGGCATTCTGCTAAAACTTTACATGCATTACATTATTTACTCCTCTCAACAATAAACTGAGGGATGTTCTTTGGCTAGCCCCCTTTTAAAATTGAAGCTCAGATACATTAGGCAGTTTCTCCAATGTCACACATCTAGGACATGAGAAACCCAGGATTTGAACTCCAATATTCTAACTCTAGGATTTATAATTTTAACCACTATGCTATACCACACATGGTAGGTTCTCCATAAATTTAAGTAAGTTTAGTAATAATAATAGAATATACAGTAGATATATTAATTAAATTATTGATTACTTTAAAATAGTTATTAATCACTATCACTATCACCAACATCAACATCATCATTATTAAGCAATCATTTAACTTTACTTTATATTCATAGTACTTCTACTAAAGTAAATTGCCTCACATTATTGGTGGATGAATAGTTGATAGAGTAAGTGTTCAAAAGCATAATCATGTGGCCCTCAGTTTCAAAATCTTGTGGCCCTCAGTTTCCTGATCTATAAAAGGAAAATGTATAATTGCATGCATCCTGGTATCATTTTTTAGTTCTGTTATGAATGTTTTAGTAAGCTTATTCTTTAAAAGTTGTCCGTTCCTACTGCATGAGTGTATGACCACAACTTCAGTTAGAAGGATCATTTTTGGTGGGGATATCAAAGCCTTTCACTAAATATTAGTTATATTAACATTAGTTTCATGTAAAGAATTTCATCCAGGGTCTCTGAGAGCCTCACTGGAATTCCAGGATATGTCATTTATGCATTTTCTTGATTAAAAATAAATTCCTCTGAAAGAGTACCTGTATTAGTCAGCCAAATGAGTGCTGATGCAAAGTACCAGATATCTGTTGGCTTTTATAAAGGGTATTTGAGGTGAAACCTCAGAGCTCAAACAGATACAGAAAATACAAAGTATCCATATACCTCACCTCACATACACACAGTTTTCTCTACCATTAATATCTACATTGGCATGATAACTTTGTTAACACTGATGAAACAATATTACTATAATCATATAATCATGCCATTATCTGTAGTACCTAGTTTACATTAGAGGTCACTCTCTGTGTTGTACAGTCCTATTTTTTAAATTTTTCTTTGACTAACATATTTAATACCTAAAATTTCCCCTTTTGTAAACATTCAAATGTATAATACAGTGGTGTTAATTACAGTCACAATGTCATCCTACCATCACCACTATCCATTAACAAAACTTTTATATCATTCTAATAGGAAATCTGTACCAAATAAGCACTAACTCAGCATACCTTCCCCATGCTGGCCCTTGGTAACCTATATTCTAGTTCCTGACTCTATACATTTGCTTATTCTAATATTTTAAATCAATGAGATCACACAATATTTGTCCTTTTGTGACTGGCATATTTCATGCAACATAATGTCTTAAAGGTTCATTCATATTGTTGCATGTATCAAAACTTCATTCCTTTCTCTGGCTTAATATTCCATTGCGTGCATAAAACACAGTTTGTTGGTTCATTCATCTATCAATGGACACTTGCGTTGCATCCAGTTTTTGGTAATTATGAATAATACCACTATGAAAACCATCATGCAAATATCTGTTCAAATGCTTGTTTTCAATTATTTTGGGGATATAACTAAAAGTGGGATTGTTGGGTCATATGATAATTCTATACTTAACTTTCTGAGGAACGGCCAAACTGCATTCCACAGCGCCGTACAATTTTACATCCCTACTAATAAAGAGTGTTCCTATTTCTCAACATCCTAAAACAACTGTTATTTTCTGCTTTTTTAAAAATAGCAGCTATTCTCTTGAGTATAAAATAATATCCCATTGTGATTTTGATGTGTATTTCCCTAATGGCTAATACTGTGAAGCATCTTTCCATGTTTTATTTTTATTTTTTATTTTATTTTTCCACTTGTAAAAACTTCTTTGGAGAAATATCTATTGAAGTCTTTTGCTCATTTTTAATTGGATTGGTTGTCTTTATGTTGTTGAGTTGGAGGATTTCTTTATACATTCTATATATTAAACCCTTATAAGCTATGGGGTTTTCAAATACTTTCTTCCGTTGTGTATGTTGTCTTTTTACTTTCAGGATGAAGTCCTTTGAGGCACAAAAATTTTTAATTCCGATGAAGTCTCATTTATCTATTTTTTTTTCTTTTGTTGCTTGAGCTTTGGCATAAAGTCTAAGAAACCATTCTATAGCACAAGGTATTAAAGATTTTTGCTGTTTTCTCCTAGGAGTTTCATAGTTTTGTGTCTCATATTTAGATCTTTGATCAATTTTAAGTTAATTTTTGTATATGGTGTGTCGTAGAGGCCCACATTAATTTTTTGTATGTGGAGATCCAGTTTTCCCAGAACCATTTGTTGAAGAGACTATTTTTTCCTCATTAAGTGGACTCGGTGCCCTTGTCAAAAGTCAATTGGCCATCTATATGAAGGTTTATTTCTGAGCTCATTTCAAGTCTATTGGTCTATGTGTCTATCCTTGTGCCAGTACCATGCTGGTTTTTGTTGTTTTGTTGTTATTGTTGTTTTTCTGAAAATCCAGTTTATTTCCATATTGTAGACAGATCCAGTCAGTGTGATCATTTTTTCTGCATGTGTGATGTATCCAATAAGTTTTCCTGCAAGACTCTTTTCCATCAACTCTGAAAATCCTGGTCTGATAACATACCCAAATAAAGCTCTTGAAAATCAGCTCTTAAATTTGTATGAAAGAGTGGCAAGTCTTTCCTGTAATATTGCTGCACTACAAATGGCTAAAGAGCAATTTATGTTTTAAAGGGTGAGCAGTACAACAGTTGAGAAGAGGAAATTAATGTCTTAGTGCACTGTGTTCCAGTTATGGCAAACATGCCACATTGTCCTTTTGGGGTTGGTAAAGGGAGGGAGCACAAAATGAACTTAAGGATTTCTATTGTATGAAAAAGATATGATTCTGCAAGCAAAACAGTGTAAACTGCCTTTTTTTACAAGACCTGGACATTTTAAGCATATGTTTTGCAAAATATTAAATATCATGTTCTATTGCTTATCAGAGAAATGCTGCAGTGATGAAGAAAGTCAATGTTGGATAAACCAAAGTCCTCATTTCTACAACATTCATTTACAAAGAAATAATGTTGAACACATCCCATCACAACATTCTTGGTTTTCTTCATATTGAAGTCCCCCAAAAAATCTAATGGGACATTTTACTACTATACTAAATTATAGTTCTTTATTTTTACAATTTACCCCCAAACTGTATATGAGAGATTATTCACATTAAAATTTCTAAAGCTTTTGGGAAATCCTTCGCATATTGTCATCATCTGATGTGTCACTGCTACTTGTCTCTGTGTCTTCATTCTTAATAGTGGGTTTGAAAGTGCTGTTTTTCCAGTGTCCAAACTTGAAGTCACAGATCAGGCCATTTTTCAAAATACCATATTTTTCTTAGAAAATTTTGATTACTGTAGCTTTGTAATAAGTTTGTAAATCAGGAAATATAAATTTTCCAAGTTTCTTCTTTTTCAAGATGGATTTGGCAATTCATGGCCCCTTACCCTTCAATATAAATTTCATGATTGTCTTTTCCATTTTTGCAAATAAGATTGTTGGGATTTCCTTGAGATTGTGATGAATCTGTAAATTGCTTTGGGTAGAACTGAAATCTTAACAATGTTCGGTCATCTAATCCATGGACACAGAATGCCCTTCCATTTATTTGGGTCTTCTTTGATTTTTTTTTTAACAGTGTTTTGTAGTTTCCCACGCATGAATCATTTACATCCTTGGTCAAATTTATTCCTAGATATTTTATTCTTTTAATTGCTATTGTAAATGGAATTTTTTCTTGATTTCCTCTTCAGATTGTTCATTACTAATGTATAGAAACACTATTGATTTTTGCATGTTGATGTTGTACCCCACCACTTTGCTGAATTTATTAGCTTGAATAGCTTTGGCGTGGATTTTGGGGGATTTTCTAAATATAGGATCATATCATCTACAAATAGGGAAAGTTTACTTCTTCTTTCCCAATTTGGATGCCTTTTATTTCTTTTTCTTACCTTACTGTTCTGGCTAAAACTTCCAATGTACTGTTGAATAACTGGTGGCAGTGGGCACGCTTATCTTGTTCCTGATCTTAGAGGGAAATCATTCAGTCACCCTGGAGTATGTTGTTAGCTGTGGGTTTTCATATATACCCTTTATCATGTTGAGGAATTTTCCTTCTATTCCTAGTTTTCTAAGTGTTTTGTTCAAGAAGGATTGTCAGGTTTTGTGTCAGATTTTGTCTAATGTTTTTTTCTGCTTTTAATTGAGATGATTATGTTTTTTTATTCCTTTGTTCTGTTAATGTGGTATATTATACCAATTATTTTTCTCATGTTGAAAAATTCTTGTATAACTGGGATAAATCCTACTTTACCTGGTCATATTTTTTTCATGAGCTGTTGGATTCAGATTCCTAGTATTCTATTGAGGAGTTTTATAACTATATTCTTAAGGGATATTGGTCTGTATTTTCTTTTCCTGTAGTATTTTTATCATGCGTTGGTATTAGTATGAATTCTGACTATCCCCTCCTTTCATCTTTTTGGAAGAGTTTGAGCAGAAATAGAGTTCATTTTTCTTGGAGTGTTTTCTAAAATTCACCAATTAAGCCATCTGGTCCTGGGTTTTTCTTTATTGGGAGGTTTTTGTTTACTTATTCAATCTCCTAACATTTTTTCAGCTCCTCCTCCCATCCCCAGTTAATAACCAAAAATCAGCATATCATTCATTCCAGCATGATTTATATGTCTTTCTACGTATAACCTTGAAACTTTAATTTAAAAAAAGAAAGATATTTGTGTTTTTTTTGAGATTTTGTAGCCTATGAGGAATAAATACCAACAGTTAATGTTCATCTAACTTCTGCCATAAACATTCTATCTGTAACCTTTTCAATAATATACATCAATAAAGCCATTGCATTATTTGTAGTATGCTCTCCAAATATATACGACAGTGCACTGTCCTTGATGCTATACTCCCTTTCTTTTCTGATACAAGGATTAAAGAATATAATAACCTATGCTAGAAATCATAATCTTTGCCTGCCCAACTTACAGTGTCTTCTCGGGGAATCTTTCTGAAAGACAACTCTTGCTATTTAAATGGTCACTTTTATACTGTGACTCCCCCAGTGCAACTTATTAGAACAAGGGATTTTCACTTGTCTCAGCTTTGCTCAGTCAATCCAAAGGCTGGCCAAAGACCTGCAGTATCTAAATAGAGACCTATAAAATAAAAATTTGTTTCAGGAAACCTCAGTCCTCAAATCAAATTTAATGTTCACAGACCTCTCAGACTCAAACCCTGTATTATAATTACTGTTACGTTAGTCTCTCCAACTAACTTTGAACTTCTTAAGACATAGTTATCTATCCGTATTCTTTCCGCCCTCCTCCTCCCCCTTTCCCTCATCATCTCCCTTCTTGCTCTTCTTCTTCCTCCTCCACCTCTTCTTCCTCTTCCTCCTCCTTCTCCTCCTCCTCCTCCTCCTTTAATACCTAGGGTTGACACCCAGTGCAAATATGGTAGAATGAATGAATTCTGTGTTCACCTGAAGGGCTGATACAGTTTCTGTGTGGTTCTTTGTTGCTCATTCAAGGAGATGCTGAGAGAGTTCTTAATGTTGCCCCCTCTCCTTTCAAGTCCTGTCCCTGAACCTTTGGTTTCACCTCTTCATTATTGTCACTCCAATTTGCCCCCTTCTCTCTCCTTCCAATCTGTCAATGTTATCTAGACTCTGAAGGACAGGTAGAATTTGTTCCATGAATTTCAGTATTTCTCCATGTCTTTTTGTCTCACATTTGAACTTCTGCTTTTGGAACTCAAAAGCAAAAAATTTAACTCCTCTCTTCTTTGGTGTCCTAGTTTGGTTATTGGTACCACTTGACTATTTTCTCAAAGTGGAATGAGTCACTAGGTAACAAGAAATAGAAGGTGGGGTGGGGGATAAGAAAATATGTAAAAATATTATTCCATAAAAGAATATATAGTACACCATTGAGTGGTTTATTGATACAAGGTGTAGAGCTTGATATGTGCAAAAGAAACAATTAAAGATACAGCCATCCAGTGTCTGTGTCTGGATTTTCTTCCCTTCATTCACTCATGGCATCTTTTTCAAAATCTTTCAGTACCTTCGGTGGGGTTATCTTCGGGGCAGGGAGTCTGTCAGTGGTGGAATTTCCCTCTGGTAACAGAGCATGACTACAAACTACAGACACACTATGGGAAAGATCAAGCACCTTTCACCTACAATATATGTTAGTTTCAGTTGAAGAGGACTGGAGTTTCTGTGATGGGGACATCGTTAAAAAGCACAGAAAAGCTGGAGTTGAATTTGGGAGGACTCACAGTAAGTCAAAAGAGTTTTTTTGTGTTTTTTTTTTTTATAAAGCTCATTTTCTTCTGAAGGATTCCAAAGACTCGCACAAACCACATGTCCTTAGCAAGAGTAAAATATTGGTAACTGAAATAGTTCACCCTATCACATCATGGAAGGAGGAAATTTAGGCCATGGACACAGGGGTGGTCCTTACTCCACTTTAGTGCTATACAGTCTTTAATGTTCACACAGAATTTGCTTTTTAAGGCATTATCTAAAAGACACACGCATTCTAAATTGTGCAACACTCAATTTATCTACCTTGGAAGGATGAATGGTTGACTGATTCCTGCTGAGATCTGAGCCTCTGTGTCCAGGGATTCTAAATGTTTGAACTGGCTGCTGAGCCCACTAAGCCATCTCTCTCTGCTCCTTCTCTCTCTCTCCCGCCCCCCCCTCCTCCCTTATCCCCAGTACAACCTCCTGCACAGGAGTTTAACATCACCAATAATTTCCCCCTCAACCCATTTAATTTTCTAGAATTTAAACAGCAGTCACTAGAAGAATTGAAATAAGCTACCTCCTTAGATTTTCCTATAGATCAGAGGACTATTAAATTTGGGTGCCATTTGTAAAAAGATGAAAGACCATGAAAGGGAACTCAGAGTAAGTTAGCAGCCACTTATTCAATTTATAGATGAGGGAATGGAGACTCAGGGCAATCATCTCTCAATTGCCCAAACTTCAGTCCTGTTGGTTCTACATCAAAAATGTACCCAAATCAATAAGCTTTTCTGTATCTTTGCTGCCACCAGCATAAGGCAAACCACAGATGTCTCTCAATGTATTAAACTTCCTCATCAGATCCCATCACTTCTGTTTTTAAAAATTCATAATGTTGGGAAGCAGTTGTAGCTCAGTGGTTGAGAACCTGCTTCCCAGGTATGAGGTTCTGGGTTCAATGTCCAGTCCCAGTACCTCCTAAAAACAAAACAAAAAACCCAACTCATGGTGGTTTTCTATTTCACGTAGAATAAAATCTAAGTTCCCTTAGATGGCCTCTGGGGCTCTATGTAACTAGCCTTAGCCTGTTTTTTGTGACTTCCTCTTCTACTACTCCCTTCACCTGTGATGCTTGAGCTTCAGTCACTTTGTTCTGATCCCCAAACAAACTAAGCTCATCCCTACTTCAGGGCACATGCATGAGCTATTCCCTCTACCTGGAAAACTTTCCAACCTAATATTAAATATCTGACTTTTTCTTCTTATTGGGTCCAAGCTCAAGCCACAAACATCTCAAAGGTCCTTTCTTAAACATCCTACACGATGTTGACTCTTCCTCTCGCCAGTTGCTTTTATCACATTCTCTTTTGCTTTTCTAGTATTATTTATATTATCTGGATTATTTTTTCTACTTTTATTGTTAGTCTTGTCCGCTAAAATGAAATTTTCTGTAAAGAAGAACTCTAGCTCTTTTGGTCACTGCTATATTTCCCCAGTGCAAAGGACAATTTCTGGCACCTTATAGGAGCTTAGATATTTATTGAAAAGAAGGAAGAGTAAAAGGAAGGAAGGAAGAATGAAAGAAAGAAAGGAAGGAAGAAAGGAAAGAAGAAAGGAAAGGAGTTCGGAAGAGAGGATTAAGAGTAGGTCTTTAGACCCCAGGATGTGTATATCCATTGCGGGTGTAGTACCACACGGATGGGAAATGGTTGTGTGGGGTGTTTGTGTTTTTGGGGGTGTG
>JAQZBX010020546.1:0-32931 GCA_029593785.1 Cabassous unicinctus
CAATAGCTATTTATTGAGACCTCCAATATAGTCTCCATGTAGTGCCAGATGTGACAAATTAAACGGTGAAAAGACTCAACTCCTATTCCTGGGTAGTTTGTTGTCTAGTAGGGGAGGCAGACAAGTAAAGGGGCAAGTTCAGATCAGTTGATAATCGCAGGGGTTGATACAGGGGCTATAGGAATACTTAGAAGGGAGTCTAGAGCAGTTTTGGTTGGAATGGATGCATAAGGAGATGATGTTTTAGCTGAGCCCCAAAGAAGTGGAAGGAACACTCCAGACAAAGGATTGGGGAGTGGAAAGGAGACTGTATTATACGACGGATGAGCAGCTGGGCAAAGACCTGGAAGCCCTAGAGGCTTCCCACTTTTTTGAGTATGCAGACACTTCAGTAAAACTGAGGTGCAGGTGGAAGGTGGATAGAGCTCAGGGACATGGCAAGGTGGTGCCAGGTCATGAAAGGCCTTCTAGACCAGGTAGGGCCTTCCATGGTAAAGCTGTGATTTTTGATCCTATAATAATATGTAGAAAAAAATGCCATTTTTCTATTCTGTTTTCAGTAAGAGATAATAATCGTCTAAATGTTGACTTAAGTACTTTAAATGAGGATGTGAATAATAGCTAATACCCACATATTATGTCTATGTGTTGTCTATGTTGTAACCACCTGCCCTAAGTATTTTATTACATTAAATAAATAAATCCTTACACTAACCACATGAAGTAGTGTTACTATATTCATATTACAAATAAGGAAAGTGAGATAGACGTCTTTCCATGGGTTATGTATTTGAACTCATGGAGTTTATCTCCCAAATCTTTGCTCTTAGTTATAATATAGCACCCTAAATACAAAATTCCATTTAAGCCATCTCCATGATGTTTGCCCTATGAGTTAATGTGACTATTGCAATTTTAAATTATTTGGAATTATAAGCAGTAAAGAAATGGTACACATGCTTCAGAATCATAAGGCTTACTAATATGACAATAAAGTTACCCAAAGTGAAAGCTTATGTTCCTTCTTCTTAAAAATGTTTCCTTTTTGGCACATAACCACTCTGAACTTTAGTTTTTCATCAGTAAAATGAAAATGAAAACAATAATATTTTGTTAAATGAGATGATTTTTGGAAAAGTGACATGTACATACTTAAGAATATAATATGCTGAACTGAATCTGACACTACAAAGTGAGGCTTTTGAAACAATAACAGAATGTAAGATGACGGGACTTCTACTGAGGTTTATTTACAAAACAATAGAGAATACATTACCTTCTGAACAGATACATCGTTTAGCCTCAAGATTATTTATTCTTTGTTTCATTCTCTTATTTAACAAACTTGCTTTGGGCTACTTTGTGTCTGTCCCTGTTCTGAGTCCTGGGGACACAATGATGAACACTGTCCTCAGAGGTCTTTCAGTTTATGGAAGAGTCAGACCCAGGCATAAACACGAATTATAATGCAATGTGCCAAGCAGCCGACTGCAAAAAGGAAGGATTAATGGCATCCCCAAACACAGGGACCCAACCCCGTCTGAAGTTTTAAGGGAAGAATTCACAGTAATGAAGGTGCCCCCATATTTTGCCAGAACAATTATCGATACAACTTTAGTTAAAGCAAGACAGCAGTTGGTTACAAGAATAGCAAGTTTCAGACTCTTCCTCTCTGCTAACATACTGCATTAACTAGGCAAGTTGGTGGAGACTCTCTGTTTCTTATTTTTTCTACCCCAAATGCCCCTTGGCCATATTTGCCAGATCCATTCCCATAATCTACAAACTGGATCAGGTTCCGTCTAGGATTGCAGAAGGGCCTGTACACTTTTTAAAAATCTGCCTTACCATTGGTCATCACCCCAGGGATATGGTTCTTCATTTGTTCACAGCCAGCCAAGGCAAAGACAACCAGATTCCTGAATGGATGTGGAAAGTCTGGCACAAATGCTGTGAGAGCTGCTCAACATCTTCCTTTGAAAACCATTGTTAAGCACATGTTGGAATGAGATGCTTTTTTTTAAAAACTAGTGTTTTACCATCCAAATGGTCCTTCAGAGGTTTTATAGCCCAATGAGGGCTCTTAAGATAGCACATGTGTCTGGTTTATTATCAAAAATGTTATTTCAGAAACACATGCAAAGGATTGAAAAAGTTATTGTAATAATATCTTCTCATCCTGGGAGTTATAGAGGTCCTTGTCTGGCATTGTATGGCATTTCCAAAAATGATGTTATGGTCATAAAAGTGCACAGTTATCCACTTTTTATATTGAGCAAAGATATTTTTGAGTAAGTTCCCATTTCACTATTTCCACTCTATAGCTCATTATTTCTTAAGTTTCAATTACTTCCTAACACTTTCCCTGAACTCTTAGGGCAGTTTCTTTGTGGTCCTCCCAAAATTCCAAGTACATTCAGTCTCCACAATCAGTTTGTGCCTGGATTTCCAATTGTTCTCCCCTAGTCCAATTTCCCAGATTCTTTAAGGCCTAAAACTCATCCCAGTTCCCTGGTGGAGCTTTACTTGTGCCCCTGATTACTTGGCTCATAGTTCATATGCTCTATTATGAGGTCAGAATAGGTTTTGCTGTCCTTATCTATGAGAGTAGGAAAAGTTGTGGTGTTGAAACCAACACACCCCAAATCTCAGAGGCTGTGCATGGAAAAAGTTTTTTTCTTTCCAATGCTGCACTTCAGTTGCCTTTGTACTCTGTTCTACTTCACCTCTGGGACAGTGGTTGGCAGAGAAACCACTAGCTGAAAACTTGCTAATTGCACAGGTAGAAGGGGAGAGAATTCTGGATAGTCTCACACTAGCACTTACACACTTTATTTTGAAAGGGACACACGCCACTGAACTTAGAACTCATCAGCTAGTGCTATAACCACAAAGGAGCCAG
Source organism: Cabassous unicinctus (assembly GCA_029593785.1). Taxonomy (NCBI): domain Eukaryota; kingdom Metazoa; phylum Chordata; class Mammalia; order Cingulata; family Chlamyphoridae; genus Cabassous; species Cabassous unicinctus. Next base: position 2,903 of record JAQZBX010020546.1, read on the forward strand.
GAAGTGCAATCTTAACCACATGCCTGGAAGGTGGAAAGCCACAAATATTTGGTGACCTGCACTAGTGACAACCACATTGTCCTTCAGACTGGAGATTGATTTGGGAGCTCTGGCACTTACTGATGATATGTCTGACTTGGGTCAAGTGGCTTAACTTCTTAAATGATTTGTGCCTCTGCTTCCTTTTCTTTAGAAGGGGGTATCCTTTCTTCTCCAAAGGCTTCTTGTAAACAATTAACTATATAACTCATCCAGCAGACCTCATTTGCTGCTACTCCTTGGTTCTAAACAGTTGGACGCGTATATCTGATTCCTTCCTGTAAGAATGTAAACTTGCACTGTTGAATTGAGCTACTCTAACTTTAAAGGGACATTAGGTATAAATTAATTTACTGTACAAACTGTCGACAGAACTGGCAAATGAAGTTTGACTTTATGGTCTTTTTTCACTAAGTAAAGAAAGAAAAATTAGAAAGGACATGGTTTGAGTCCTCAGGCATTTCAGTTGGAAACTCAACTTTTGTTTCAGAAAAACTTGTCCAACAAATATCTCATAAAATGTCCCTTAGAATTCAGTATTTTGAAAGAGTATTCAGTTAGTTCATTCTTCTCAATGAGGTAGCTATGCCTGAATCAATGAGTCGTGTTGGTTTCTATGGATTTGGTAATCATGTTCCAATTTCTGCTCAGTCATTTTTAATCGACACCTTAGTTGCATGTGTTTGTAAAGAACAGATTTATGCACTGTTTGTCATCAAATCAATGAGCATTACAAGCAATCAGGGTAAAGAGTTACAAAGACCCTGTGTTATTTTTCTTTAGGCATAAAGCAGTTGGTAGGATTCAAGTCAGAGTGGGATAAATTATTCATTTTAATATTGTTGATTTAGGCCCACCTGAAGAGATGGTCTTGCTGATCTAGAATAAAATTGGCATGATTAAATATTTTTCCACATCCAGAGCCATTCTCCAGTGATTTAGGCTTTTGTGAGCCATGAGCTCAATATTTTGTATGCATCAAAATAATAGGCTGGGTCATAAATAACTGTCATTAATTGAAGTGTTTTCACACTTAGTTTGCAATTTCTCATCTTCACAATTTAGACAATGTGTATTCTTTAGCCAGATGTGAAATATTATTGCACTTCACAGGACTCTAATATGGAGCTTTAATTTTTAATCTATTATACTGTTCTCTGAATTAACACTTGCCTAGCCATATCTGAGCTGCATTTTAAAAATATTTTCTACTGCAGGTGAATTTGGTCAGCTCCAAAATTAGTGTATTTTGGATGTTGTCCATTTAATCACATCCCTTGTACAAAGATGATTTTAACCTGTTATTTATTGTGATGTAGATACTATGGACAACCAGGCAAAAGTGTGACTATGATTTTATAATTCATGGCCAGGATTGAGTTATTGATCCCAGAAGAAAGTGATTATACCATGGTGCTGCAGGAATTGTGAGAAGTTATTCATTGTGCTTTAATTCTCAGCTTGGTTTCCTCATGGCCCCCTCACGCATACTTCATAAGTGGTTCACAACTACCTTTATTTTCCCAAACTCTTGAGGCTACTAGGTCTTCACAGGTTCTGTTTCTGTTGCCAGGAATTGCTGCCTCCATTTCCTTTTCTAACTAATCCTGAGTCATCGAAGTTGCACAAATCAGCGCAAGCAATGCCTCTCTCAGGAAGCTCTTCCCTGAACTCTACCTTTCAACTTCCCAGTTCCATGTTCTAGCTCAGTCATAGACAGCACTTTTAAGGAATTAATGTGTCTGTTTGCTCCACTAGAATGCCAACTCCTAGACAGCAGGTACCACATGTTATTTAACTCTTTACAGCCTATCCTGGCCATGGCATGAACTTAATAAATATTTATTGAATGTATAAGGGTAAATATTGTAGAGTCAAAACTTTATTTAAATATGCTATTTATAGGGAATACTAATTACTAACACATATGGAACACTTGTGTGCCAGGTACTGTTCTTTGCGCTGTATCTGTTATAACACATTTAAGATTCATAACACGCCTATGAAATAGGTACTGTTATTATCCCCATTTCACAGATGAGAAAACCAAGGCACTGACTGGTGACTTAACTTGTCCAATATCACACAGGCAGTTAAGAGTGGAACCAGCATTCAAATCCAGATAGTCTAATTCCAGAGCCAGTAAATGGAACCACTGTAGGGTAAATTTCTAATTGTCAATGACAAAAAACAAAAGAGGAAAACAAAATTCCTCCTTCCTGTACTTGCTTATTCCTGATGGTTGTTCTTTTGAACTCATGTAGAAAATAAAGCATTAACATGTTTCTGTATATTTTGTAGCTTTCGTAATTTCAGCTTGTAAATTTGCTTTGGAAGTTTTCATGTTTAAATATTAATCAAAGATATGGAACCGTCTTAGCAAGTGCTGTCAGAGAAAGATCAACATTAGTTAGATTTTTACTTGCTGACAAATTAAAAATAAGCTTATAGTAGCTTTCCTATTGCCTCGAAAAATGTTGAATCTCTAAACCCATCATGGGATTCAAAAGAAAAGTTTGGCACTCAGCATTAAAGCAGAGATATGAACAAAACATTAAAAAAATTAAAAAGAGGTTCTCTTCTTAGTTAAAAAGTTACAAAATAAAATTCTTTAACTATGTAGAACCACAATTGTTTTAAAAAACAAGCAGATGTTCTCCCATCTTTAGATAAATGTACTTAATGTATACAGCTTGTAGCAGTTTGATATTATTGATGAATACCAAAAAGTAATTGGATTGTGTTTGTAAACTGGTCTTTTCCTCTGGGCATATTAGAATGTATTGGATTCAGAGGCTTTACTTTTACTTGATTAAATAATGATTAAGGCTTTGATTGGGCCATTTTAGTAGGGCATTTTGCATTCCTGCCTCCTTGGTGGGCGGGGACTCACAGAGAAAGCACACTGCAGAGAAGGGAGTTTGGAGTCTTGAGCTGGAGCCCTAGGAAGTAAGCACAGAGAGAAGCTTGGTCATGAGGAAAGAGAGAAGGCCCCAGAAAAAGAAACAAGCTGATTGCCTACTAGTCTACAGCTGACCTAGTGGAGATAACCGAGCAGCTGAGCCCGGAGAGAGGCAAGCCCCAGGAAGAGAGGAACCCAGGAAGCCTGAACCCTGGCAGATGTTGGCAGCCATCTTGCTCCAACACGTGGCCATAGATTTTGGTGAGGGAAGTAACTTATGCTTTGTGCCTTAGTAACTGTAAGCTTTCTATAAAGACCAACCAATTTCTGGTATTTTGCATCAGCAGCCATTTGGCTGACTTGTATAGAATTTGGTACTGAGGAGTGGGGAAGTGCTTTTGCAATTACCAAAATGTTGGAACAGTTTTATAAATGGGTAAGGGGTATTTTTGGGGGGAATTGTGAGATGCTTGATGGAAAAGGCCAAGACTGCTTTGCAGAGAATGTTGGTAGCAATACAGATCCTAAAGTTATTTTTGATAAGGCCTTTGAAGGAAATAATTGTGAGATGGATGCTAAAGACATTTTTTTATGAGTCCTTAGAATTAAATGATGAATCTATTATTAGAAACTGAAGGAAAGGCAATCTGTATTTTAAAGTTCAGAGAACTTAACAAGATTAACTCCTGATGTTTTATGGAAGGAAGAATTTGAAAATGGTGAGCCTGGGCATTTAGCTGAAGAATTTTCCAAAGTAAACCCAGAGAATGCGGCTTGGCTTCTCCTTGCATCTTATAGCAAAATGCCAGATGAGAGAAATATGCTGAGGATTGAACTGTTGGTGACAAAGAAAACAGAAACTGATTCTGGAAATTCCAAGCATCTGGAAATCACACTCCCAGATGATAGTGTCCCGTTTGAGGACTTAACTAAACTTGGAACTTGTAAATCAGAATTGAAGATGCAGTTATCTCAGAAAGACTTGTGGAAAGTCTTACTGTTTGATGGTTTGGACCCCTGCTTCCTGCATGCTAAACCAACATGCTTTTTGAGAGAGCTGTATGAACAAAACCACTGTCAGCTTGGACTAAAGGGGACATGGAAAGGAGAGATTGAAGGAGAAATAGTTTTAAGAGGAAAACCATGGAAGCTGAGATCTAGAATTAAGACATCACCTTGGGTTATGAGAGGAACCCCACCCATGTGTACAGAAGGGTGAGTTTGCCCCAGCAGTTGAAGAGGGTGGATGTTCCCACCCGATGTTTGGGGAGAGTTTTGCTTCCCCAGGGTATAGAGAGGGTGGAGCACATTCCTCAAGGATTAGGGCAACTAAGGTCAACACCCCATAGGTCTGAGAGGGATGGATCTGTCCCCCATGGATCAGGGAAGGCCAGGTGGTCAACTCATTGCTCTGAGAGGGTTGAGCCTGTATGCCAAAGGTAAACGAGGATGTTGTCTTCACTTCACTGTCCTAAGGGAGCTAAGGCTTTAATCCAAAGATTGCATAAGTTGTGGCAATCACCCCAATGCTCTTAGAGGGTGAGATTTAGAGCTTGGTCAACACTCAGAGTTTGATGAAGGTGGAACCAAGAAAATGGCCATTGGGCAAGCCTGTGGAAAGGGTGGGTCTCCATGTGGCCCCAGGAGAAGAAACTATCATCTTAAGAATGATTCTCAGACTTTGAAATCAAATGGAGGATGCCCTGCAGATTTACTGAACTGTAGAGGACCTGTGACTCATGTTTCCTTCCCAAATTCTCCTTATAGTAATGAAAATGTTTATCCTTTGTCTGTCCATTTATGTATTGAAAGCAGATAAATGGTTTTGTAAGTTTCAGAGGTCTACAGCAGATGGGACTTTGCTCCAAGACAAACTATATTTCTTTAAACTGACTGTGGTATGATTTTGTACTCAGCATTGTTACTGATTTAAGGTGGTTTTTTGTTTTTGTTTTTTTGAATATTGTAATGTCTTTTTGGAATTCAAAGGGTGGAGTGTAACAGTTTGATATTATAGATGAATTCCAGAAAGTAATACTGGATTGTGTTTGTAAACTGGTCTTTTCTTCTGGGCATATTAGAGTGTATTGGATTCAGAGGCTTTACTTTTACTTGATTAAATAATGGTTAAGATTTTGAATGGACCACGTCAGTAAGATGTTGCATCCCTGCCCCCTTGGTGGGTGGGGACTCACAGAGAAAGCACACTGCAGAGAAGGGAGTTTGGGGTCTTGAGCTGGAGCCCTAGGAAGTAAGCACAGAGAGGAGCTTGGTCATGAGGAAAGAGGGAAGGCCCCGGGAAGAGAAACAAGCTGCTTGCCTAACAGTCTAGAGCTGGCCTTGTGGAGATAACAGAGCAGCTGAGCCCAGAGAGAGGCAAGCCCCAGGAAGAGAGGAACCCAGGAAGCCTGAACCCTGGCAGATGTCGGTAGGCATCGTGCTCCAACACATAGATTTTGGTGAGGGAAGTAACTTACACATTATGGCCTGGTAACTGTAAACTTCTACCCCAAATAAATACCTTTTATAAAAACCAACCAATTTCTGGTATTTTGCATCAGCACCCCTTTGGTTGACTAATATCCAACTCAATACATCTTCCAAGGAATAACCTTTCATGCCCTTTTTAAAGTCTTCGAACACATTATAAAATAATGACAAGAGCTTTATTAAATTATGGAAATTTAAAAATGTTTGCATTGTTTAAAGAAAAACATTGAAATACACAAATGTTCAGTGACATACTTGTATTTTTCCCAAATAATAACGGGATTTTAAAAAGTTATTTTGTATCTCTCTTACTAGATACAAGAATTGTGGTATATAATTTGACTTCATATCAGGTACTTACATTGTCTTTAGCTTCTTTATTTATCTATAAAATGGAGGTAACAATATGACTTATTTCTTGAGACTGAAGCCTTAAGAACAGTGCCCAGTAAGAAAGCCTTCAATAAATTGTTGCTATGATTATTACTTGCTCTAGGCAAGGTGATTTCATAAGTGGACAGGCATTTGAAAAATGACAAACATCTTTCTATATGTCAGATTATCTTCTGTCACCACAGGTAGACCATCAGTTGGGGACAATGATAAAACTCTAAACTTGAAAATCTTTATAGGAGGCCTGGGTCAAATTACCCTCCTGCTCATCCCACTGGAGAGTTTTAAGAGGTCATCTGATTTGCATTTTAAATAAATGGCTTTAGCTCCTGTTGAGAGTTTCACTCATTAGTACACTTTCCTGACCCCAGTCCTGCATCAAAAGAAACATCCATGGTGTTTTCTATGGATTTCATTTAATTTTTAAAGATTTTATTTACTTTAGTTTTTGTAGAAGTGGTAGCAGAGCTCAATTACTATTTGACACCAGGAAGTAAGGTATTCAGAAACTGAAGGGAATAGAGAATGGTGAAACATTTGTCTGGGCATGCCAGCTGCGTCAAGCATGTCAAAAATGTTGCTGGAATGGCTTTGCGGATCACTGGAATGGTTCAAGTGCCAAATATCAGTCCTTGGTTTGGGAAAGTGTGAAATTCCTAAGGTTTTAAAAATAACAGAATGCTATAATGGGCTCTTGTTCTTACAAATTGAATCTTACCCATTATAATAAATCAGATTTGTGTAATGATGACATTTTAAATTGAGACTGAAGTGTCTCCTACCAGAAAGTGGTAATGACTAATTTCACATTGCATGGAATAACCCACTTATCAGTGCAAACCTAACTCCCATGCTTAGATTCCCATCCTTCTTTTTATGGTAAATGCTCAGAGTCTGTTTAGTTATGATGCCAATTTGTTATTTCATGTAATATTAACAACTCACCACATAAAATAAACACTAAGCTAATTTTCTGAAAGTCTGCAAGTAAATACTGCATTAGGGTTAGCACCTTATAGTAATTTACTTTAGAACAATCCTGCTTCTCTTCTCCAAGTCTGCTGATATTAAAAAAATTTTCCATCATCCCCGTGTATTTGTGGTAAACCTCAAATGAAAGAGTCACTTTATTTTCTTTAATATGGGAAGAGATTTTATTTATGTTAAACACTGTTATGATCTGGGAAAACTAAGTAATCTATCAGTCTTAATGGTATCTTACAACCACTAGTTGTGCAGGTAATTTAGACAAAGCATTAATTATTTGTTCTCTAAAGGAAGCTTGGATGGCTACATTTTCATAAATACTGAAGAAGCTTTCTATTAAAGTAGTACTTTTAAGGCAACATTGCAAAGGCAAAGTAAAGCTATCCAAGGTGGAGATACAGCTAATAATAGACTACTATTACTGCAGAAGAAAGCTAATTAATGCTAATACAGTGCTTGAGTATTTTTATAGGTTGCTGATTTTTAACAGTTTTTCCAGTGTGGCCCTTATCAACATGGATCCTCCTTTCCTTCTTCCTTTTCTAGATCTGACAGTCCCAAATAAGTAGTAGAGAAGTAGTGCCAGAAGGACCATTAGCCAGCACATTTCTGGCAGCTGGATTTTTTGGCCAAGAACTGAGGAAACTGAAACTACATTTGTCTCCAGGAAAAGATGAGGAAGTGATGGGGACGGGAATTGTGTGTGAGAAGATTCAAGCAAATGTTTGTGTGATTCTGGCCACGTGGGTTTTTGCCTCTCATTGCATGGTCTTACTTGTTCTTCTTCCCTCTCATTTAAATGACAACCCCAGCGGCAATAATGGTTGTGGTTGGTGGGTTTTCTGAGTCTCTACTTACATTTGGGTATTTGTTCCAACCTCCACCTCAAAGTTACCTGTTCCAAAACAATTTAATCACCTTCCCAGCATTTGGAATTAGTGTTTTATGGCACGATAGATGAAAAATAATGGACATACTTTCTGATGATCTTCATTAGGAAAAAAAAAAAAAAAAAGGAAAGACCAAGCAGAATGACAATCTGGCTTTGTGAAGCCATTGCCAGTTGGCAGGTGTTGGAGAATGACTCTAACTTCCAGACTTAGGTGAACAGGAAACAAATTCAGCACTAAGGTTTATTCACACATAGGCATGACTGGATCCGCCAGTTCCATCAGAACACAGGAAGGACACGTATCTATGATTGCTTCAGGCAAATCTCATCTTTTCCCTATTGAAATACCATTAATTTAAATTTCCTAAAGAAATCTGAAACTATCCATTTATAGTGAAGCTCTTAAGGATAAATAACTAATATATACTTCATTTAACTATATACTTACCACACTTAACTACACACTTAACACGTTTTTTGTGTGTTTATTTCATTCATTTATTAAGTGCCTGCTACATGACAGGTACCATGCTAGACATTTAAGATGATTTAGAAACATTTATACTCATTTTACAGGTGAGCAAACTGAGGCCTAGAAAGGTTTAGTGGCTTTCTCCAAGTCACATGCTAGAGCAGAGACTTGACTTAATATGTTAGTTCATTTTTCACCAAATTCTTACTTAGCCATTTTTTTTGGCATTTTGATTTTATGTCATTCAGTAATATTCCAGAATATTGACTGCTTAGCATGTGCCATATACCATTCATACTTTTAAATGACAGCCCCAGTGCCTGAGATTGGAAGTAACCTGTGCTGAGAATAACAGTGAAGAGGAATGGAACAGTCTGGGTCTTGATAACATCACAGACCTTTGACCTAACCCTAGAAATACTGATCCCCATTCTCCTGTCTTGCAATAAAATTATATGTCTTTACTGTTTATTTAAACCTATAGTTTGGTATTAATAAATTTGCAACAAAAGGCTCTTAACTGATATACTAAAATAACAAAGATAGGACAATGATAGAAGACAATAAAACAAAAGCTTATAAAAGTCTTTCAAAAATAAACCCATGCTGATCCCCATATCAAGCAGGCAGAGTGAGAAGCTTCAAGGCTCCATGCCCCAACAGAGACTTTGAACAACCAACAAGAACTAGCAGAAACATATTTCTCAAAACTCCGGAGAACAATTCATGGATTGCATTAATAGGGTGAGTGCTGAATCAAGAAAAAGGCCACTTAAAATCAGCAAGATCTTGCAGCGCTATGGTGGGCACCTCCTTTGTTCCCTCCCAGTGTGGATCCCTGGTCCTGGATCCAGAAGAAGCAGAGTAACCCTCATGCTCATACTGGGATCATATATGCCTGGCCCAATCTGTCCCAGAACTTACCTTGCATATAATAGAGCTCACAGAGCTCTTCTACAGAATGATGTAGGAGAGCAGTCAAGTAGCTGCCTGGGACTGTGAGGAAACTGTTTCCTAGGGAGGAGGAGACATCTGGAACTAGGTAAACAAGGGAATTCCTAGAGCCTGTGCTTATGCCAAGATAAGCCTCATAGGCAGAAAGAACCAGGGAATCCCCTACATTTTAGCCTAGAGCTATTTTCTAAACTCATTGTAGTCAGATAAGCCCTGAAGGAGAGCATTTGCAAGACTGGGAAAGTGTTTCCTTTTTTACTTTTTTCTTTTCTTTCTTTGGCATTCAAGGAAAGATCTAATTCTAGCTGGTTTAGGAACAGGTGCCCCAGAGTCTAAATTCCAGTGATAATACACTAAAATATCAAAATGTAGAGGTTTCAACAAAATATTGCAAAACATACAAAGAAACAGAAAGTGATGTCTCAAGCAAAGGAGAAGATTAAAGAATTAGAAACCATTAATGTGGAAGATCAGAACTGGGACATTCCAGAAAATGACATTAAAAATGGTTCTAAATGTACTCAAAGAGCTGAAGGAAAATATGGACAAAGTACTAAAGGAAATCAGGAAAACAATAGAAGAACACAAAAAGAACAGCAGCAGAGAGATGAAAATTATGAAAAAGAACCAAACAGCTGAAGATCACAGGAACAGAAATGGAAAACTCCCTAGAGGGGTTCAACAACAGATTGGAGCTACCAGAAGATAAAAACAGTGAACCTGAAGATAGGACAACTGAAATCATTCAGTCCGAGGAGAAGAAAGAAGAAAGAATGAAGAAAAGTGAACAGAGACTGAGGAACCTGTGGGACACCGTCAAGTGTACCAATAAACTCATTATGGAAGTCTCAGGAGGAGAAGAGAGAGAGAAATGGGCAGAGAAAATACTCAAAGAAATATTGGCTGAAAACTTACCAAGTTTAATGAAAGATATGAATATAAAAGATTCTTAATTAACTCCCAATTGGATAAACTAAAATAAACCCATGCTGCACCTGGTATAATCAAATTGTTGACTACCAAAGATAAAGAGAAAATTCTGAAAGCCATAAGAGAGAAGCAATATGTTGTATAAAAGGGAGCCTGAATAAGATTAAGTGCCAATTTTTCATCGGAAACCTTGTAGGCAAAAAGGCAACCCGACTGCATATTAAAAGTGTTGAAAGCAAAATGTTGCCAACCAAGAATTCTATATCTGGCAAAACACTCTTTCAAAAATGAGGGAGGGATTAGACATTCACAGATGAACAAAAACTGAGGGATTTCATCACCACTTGACCAGCCCTACAAGAAATGCTAAAGGGAGTTAGGCAGGTTGAAAGAAAAGGATACTAGATAATTGACTGAAGCCACATGAAAAGATCTCATAAAATAATGACGTGGGTAAATAAAAATGTGTTCTAGGGTATTTTATATTTGTAATTATACTTTTTAATTCCTACAGGATCTAAAAGGCAAATACATAAAACATAAGGTTTGAGATTCACAATGTATAAGTAGGTAATTTGTGACAAGAAGTACATAAAGGTGGGGGGACAAAGGGGTATAGGAACAGAATTTACTTAAGCTATTGAAGTTATTAAATTTGTATCAAAGCAAATGGCATTGTTATAGATTTAGGATATTAAATGTTTGGGAGGGGTTGGGATAGGAATATTTATGTTGTATATATATTTCCACAACTAAAAAAAGAAAGAAAGAGAAAACATAAGGAGCTAATGGCAAATACATTACATAATACTGGGTGAGATCTAAGAATGTAACAGAAAAGACTCAAAAGTACTGGAACATAAGAAAAATTGGAATATAGAATATAAGCTTTATATCATTGTTAAAATTCTTTAACTTGATAACTGGACTTAAGGTGATTACATAAATGAATATCATTGTAAATGGAAATATTATATATTAAAGGATTATAAATGTTCAGAAAATAGATGATAGATAGATAGATAGATAGATAGATAGATAGATAGATAGATAGATAGAAAGAAAGACAGTCAGGCATGGCAATGGTGGCGAAAGCTTAAAAGTGGTGGATCTAGATATCTGGCACAGTGGGGTTATGCTGTGTTCATTATGGGGTTTGTATAATTTTGGCAACTGTCCTATAAATTTGAAATTATTTCATAATAAAAAGTAAAAAAATAAACCCATGCTGAAGATAATTTCAGTTTGTGAGTGCCAGGTGTGAAGAAGTTCTGTTTTGGATTTATACAATGTGGTTTACTACCAGAAGTGATAGAGAACGCTCATTATACAGTTGTTCACTTTCTAACATGACATCAAGTGTAGTCACTATAAAAACAATGCTGTTGAGAGAGGACGTGAAGGTATTACAAACTTAAGCTTCCTTCAACGAGAATATGTAACTCAGGCTGTGCCTAGGGGAGCAGTACATGATATGCCTGGCTTCAGTTTCTAATTTCACAGTGTGAACTAAGTGGTGTGAAACTGAATTCCATTGCATTTTCCATATCAGGAACAGTTTGTAGACATCCGTTTCTAAGAGTCCCAGTTTTAAATCACAAATATTAGATTTGCTCCTTAAAGAACTACTGCAGAATGCAAAATACAATTTGACACTCTATGTAAACCCATCTATTGGCACTAATGATGTATAGCATTTGTTAAGCAGTTACTGTTTTGGAAGCACTGTGCTAAATGCTTTTCATACATTATATTATTAGATTCTCACACCCTTATGAGATAGGGCTCATTATCACCTTTTTATATCTGAAGGACCTGAGACTTGGAGAAGTGAAACAACTTGCGTAATATAATTCAACGAGTAAATAGAAAAACCAGGAATTGAGCAAAAACAGAGTACTTAAGCTACATGGTCAATTAAATCTATTGTACCTCTTATAAGCATTTTTAAATTACTTGAACACTGAAGAGACTGGTTTTCTAATGATTGGTTGTTGTGTATTTTCTAGGACGGCCTGCAGTTGAAGACCTGAGCCTTCTTATCCTGTTGCAGATGAAGAACTTGATCATGATCGGGATGACAAACAAGGTGGAATTAGATGTAGAGGAATCCCATGGAAGAGCTGAGTTTTTGCTTCAGTTTCTTCCCCATACATTATCACTGTCACATGTGTAAGCTTGGGCTAAAGGGAAAATAAATTTAGAAGAGAAACCAAGTTGGTCCTTCTTGGCAACTAGCTTGTCATCTATGAACTAGTCATGTGGGAGGTAAAAAAAAAAAGGGTATTTCTGCAATCAGATGGAGCCAGGTTTCAATTGTCTGCCCTTTTTACACTAAGTCTTGGTTTCCTTATCTACAAAACTATGATAAAAATACCTATATCATGGTGTTATTGAAGGGAGTTATATTAAGTTTGTGCTTGTCCATGCATTTTTAATCAAGCAGAATGCTTGGCACAGAGGGGTACTAATAAATAATGGTTATATCTATAGTAGTTATAGTAATACAGTAGCTTCCTGTTAGATTTTAGTAGTTACGAATTGCTTGCGAACTACTGGGTTATTGTCTCATGCTAACCTACTCTCACCTGTATGTTCTGGCTCTTAATGGCACCTCTAAATCTTCTTACTTTGAACTGAAAAATATATATATTTCAGTAAAAGTGGTTCTAAAGAAAATCAGTTAATGACTCCAACATGTCTCCTATTTCCCATTAAATATTACTATCTTTTTTACAAACTGTGGCTAAGAGAAAGCCTATGATGTTTCTATAAAACTGTGGTTTGTAGTCCCAGTTAAGGAACTCTTTCAACACTTGTGGCTTCCCCACTTGCTACAGGTGATTTAGAGAAACACTGGGTAGACAGGTTTAGTTTTAAGATGATGTGCTTATAGAGAAAGGATGAACCAAATGATGGCTTAAGAGAACCTCTACATTGACGTGCGTGATTTTTAAAAATCAGTTTGAATAACTTTGTGGTTCATTCATAATGATTCCTATCTCACTAAATGTCTTGACAATTAAATAAGACAACACACACTTAACACAGAGCTTAGCACAGAACAAATGTTGTTAACCGCTAGCAATTATTAATATAATTTTCTCTGTTATAAAACTACAAGCATAGCTTTGTAAAGAGCAATGATAATATGTAACTGGCAAATTAATAAAGGCTGTTTTCCTCTGTACTAGCCATTAAACTATTGTCTCATATTCACAGCCATCCCTCTGTATTCTGCTTTGTGATCCTTGGGCAAATCACACTTCTTCATTGTCACCTGGCTCTAATAGGGGGCACTTGAGGGAGATTGGAAGGCAGGAGGAGGAAGAAGCCATGTGCTCTTATCAGGCTCACCCCTGCAACAGTCCTTTCACTACGTTTCACTCAACGCAGTGACAGTACATTCCAAGAACTGTGGTTGGTTCCAGTTTACAGATTTTCCACAGCCTACAAACAGTTTCTTGGATTCCCCTCAATGATATCAGAACAAAATAGTCTAGTCCCATTTGTCTGGATTCCCTCCTCTGAGTTCCTGAGGTACCAGCCCTTGTCCAACAGGACCCCTGAATCAGAGACTGGGTCTCAACTCGGCAGGACTCCTTCCAAGATTCTAATTTTAATAATATCATCTTCTTTCATTTGTTCCCTGAACACTAGGAGTGACAGCTACATCCAGAAAGTATTACTTTTGTCCACTTACAATGTCTCCCTTTTGTATTATCATTTCTATAATTCTTGGCTGACAATTCTCTATATCAAATTCCTCTGTTAAAATAAGTAATAGGGTTTCTTTCTCCTAACTGCACCCTGATTGATAAACTATTCCATGTCCTGCTCAGGGTATGATGCCCTGAAAGCAAACGTTGAGTAGGCTGGTAAACTCTCCTATTATGTGCAAGCTCTAAATGGTGTTCTGTGAAGTTCCAGAAAGAGTATTTGAAGATTAGATCTGTCTTTTCTAGTAATTGTGAATGTGAAAGTTTTCATCTTAAGATCTGATAAATTGTCTGTAAGCCAGAACCCTGAAATGTAAAGGAAAGGTCTCTCAGGTTTGTAGAGCCAAAGTATACTCTTGGGTTGAGAAAAAGCTATGCTTGTTAACTTAAAATTTGTCAAAAAAAAAAAAAAAAAGTGAAGAGATTTATTCCCCCAGGAAAGTGTTCCTTTAAATATTAAAATGTAATTACTAAATGAACATATGGATTGTTAGTGACCTGGGCTCCTTTCCTGTTAAGTTTCTTTTTTATAATTTACATATTATTTGGAGCTTATCTCCCTCCCTACCCTGCCCCTCTTTAATCTATAGTTAGGTTATTTTTTTATTTTTTAAGACACATTCCTGTAATAGGTCCTTGTGTGGTAAGACTTAATACTAAGCTTTCAACTGTAACCAAAATGATTATTTCAACATTATAAATAAAAGCATAGCAAATGTTGGAAAACATTAAAGAGAGAAAAATGAGCCCAAACAAACAGCTACCCATGTTGAGAATGACTGGTTTCAACACAATCAAATGTCTTTTCTTATGAAATTCAAATAAAACCTGATACCATAAGAAATTAAGAATTGCATATCCACTGCATTTAGCTTATACCTGAATAGGTTATATACAGAGTTAGTCAGAAAACCCAAATAAATCTCAAGCTGAGCCATCTCTAAAACGGAAATTTACTCTTCATGTGTCAAGGGTCAAAATAAATTAGGAATAGGCTAGATATTTCCATTTAACTTGATCAGTTTGAAATGTGAATATAATATGATAAATACTTGAAAAATGTTTAAAAGTAAATCTAGTGGAAAACATTTATGTTCATTACAGGAAACAGAAGCTGTAATATCAATTTACTTTGATTAAGAAATATATTTGCACTCAGGTGGGGACCAGCCGATGCAGAAATGTAATGATTAGGTATTTGTTGGAAAAGATGTGTTTTTGGATTAAAATATGTAGTTTTAAGTCATCCTATATCCAAAAGAAAATGCACAACAAAATTACTATGTGTCTCAAATAGATGATTGTAGAATGTGATCTTTCCTTGAGTGTAGCAACATTTCCTCCCAATTTATTTTAAGAACCTAGAACAGTGCCTGGTACATAGGATGTGATCCATAAGGAGTTACTGAATGAATGGCTAATGGTTGTAAACATTGCAAATTGCAAAGATCTGTGAAAATATAATTCTTTCCTAATATAGTATGATGGCAAAGCTGTTTTCATTTACTATTAAACTGAGATGGATAACTCCTACTCTTTATTATAAGATAAATCTTACCTTATTTTTAGGTCCTGCATGAATATTGTGATACGAGGAAGTATTTGTTGAGGTATGGAAGCAATGTTTTCCCAGATTGAATCATAGTAATGTCCAGAAGAGTAGCAGTGTGTCTGTGTATGCATGTGACTTTGTGTGTGTTGTGTATTTGTACTTGTGGTTGTGCTTGTGAGTGCATGTTGCTACTACTCTGGTCTTAGATCTCTCAGACAAATGTGACAGTGTTAGAATTGCAGACCCAGCCAAATATATAGGACTTCACTTTGCCCAGTCTTAAATCAGCACTTTCCAAGGCCACTTATCTTTGAAAGTTCAAAACAGAAGGGAGAGAAAGAGGAAAAGAACAAAACAAAAAAGATTTGTGCATTAGGTAGAACTGCTTTCTATAAATCCTGAGATGATAAAAAAATACAAAATGAATTCAGTATTAGTCTTCTGTTTTTACAATGTGATCTTAACTGACTCTTCCATCTTTTTAAGTTCCCACATGAGACACTTGCTACTTTGAGAACACCAAAATATTCCTAAGTCCTTATCTGTATATTTTGCAAGAGGATATATTTTCTACCTCTAGTAGTAGAAAGTTCTCCTTTCTTTATCTGTTCTCCATATACACAACTCTATCTAGAAGGTTAATACTCTACTTTTCATCAAGTAGGCAGGCAGCTATGAACAACATCTTCCTCAGAGTCAGGCAGAACCTTCTGAAGACATGCACAACTCTTTTCTCTCAGCCCTCCTTATTTTAGGAGAGTGAAGTGGGAATAAGCAAGCTAGGAAGATGTGAGATTTGAGTGTGCCCAAGGATAGGGATGTTAGAATGTAACCTGAATAGGAACCTATATAAGTCTATAAATTATTCTTAGATCCAGCCAAGCTTACTGAATGGGGTTATAAAGGTTTACCTTGTTCTTAATGAGTTTCTAGCTCTCATAGTTATAACCTCCCTCCCTCCCTCCCTTCCTCCCTTCGTTCTTTCTTTCCTTCAACAAATACCATTGATCTATGAGCTCAGAATACACAAGTGAATAAAAACATGCAAAAGTAATTTCTCTCAAGGATCCTATCATCTTGTGTGTGTGTATGTGTGTGTGTGGAAACAGACAGTAAATAAATAAACCTAAAATATATAGCACAAAGTTACAATTTCCAATAGGGTGGGCAGCAATTAGAGCCTGTTTTTCTGTGTCATGATTTCTGTGGCTCTGAGAATTTGTTTTCCTTTGTTCTCTGTCTTTATGTCTTTCCCCACCCCTCTTCTCTCAGCCGCAGTCATGTCTGTGTGTTCTTCTATGGGCTCATCTGTATCCACTTGGCCCACCACGATTGGCTGTCCTAATTCCACATGATTTTTTGACTCAAGAGCCTAGCACTAACCACAATTTAACTTTGGCATCTCTTGGTACCAACTCCTGAGAGGCTCAGAGGTCTTTAATTGGACTCTGTTGAGACAAAGCCCTTCCTATAATGACATTTGTCCTTCGGATGCTGTTCACCCAGTGGATGGATTCTCTGTGTTTTGACTCCATCATGCGGATTTAATTTACTTAGACTTGGAGGACCTCAGTATAGAAGGTGTGGCCTCTACTTGGCTCTGCCTTGAATTTATTGTTTTGCAGAAGTGGATTAAAGACAAGAATCCAGTTTCTTATTTCTTGGAGAAGGCAAGAACCACATGTTCTTTTTGTCAGGAAAGTAGATAGAAGGGAAGAAATAGAGAAGAGTGTTATTTTCAAATATTAGTATATGATATTTCCTAGAAATTTCCTGCTACCATTTAATTTGGGTTATATATGTTTAGCAGAAATACCAAAGAAAAAATAAAGATCAAAATTCAGTTTTTTAAATTTTAAAATTAATATTTAAATCTTATTGTAGAGACATTTGTTCACTTGAAGATTTTATTTTGTTTTTGTTTGAAAGTCTGAAACTTTTGAATATCAAAAACCATGGGCATGGTTGATTTGGGTTTTAAGTTATAGAGTGAAAGTAAATATGCTCTCTCCATATTTCCAATCACAGGGGAGTCAAATCTATTGGGTTGGGAAAGAAGAGGAGAGTGAATGAGGAGAGGAAAAGTGTTAGATAGTTTTGTGGATATCTGAGAAAACTATCTGGACCCTTCTACATCCTCCTTTTCTAGATCACATCCCAAAGACCTGGTGAGGATCTAGATCCAACAGATTAGCTATGGAACAATGCCTTATTTTTTGGATGGAGTCCGGAAGGCAGAAAGCATCTTATACTCCGCTTCCCCCAACTTCTGCTATGCCAGGATGATGAGCAGCAGTAGAGTAGAATGTGGGCTTGCTTGTTCATTCTAGACAGAGAGTCTTATCATGGTCCGTAAATTCCCATTTACCACAGAGTGGAATGAGAGAACATCTGGACCTTTCCTGTGATTTCCACAAGGCTGAAGGGTGTGAAAGTTACTGAGAAATGACCAAGGGAACTTCATGGACGTGATGACAGTGGCACAGAATAACCTTTGAAATGCACCCAGAGACACCATGGGAAAGAATGGCTGCTGGAGCCAGAGGAGAGCTGAGACTGGAAACCAGACAGGGTGATGCATACCTTAGCAGATGCTGAATTTTGTAGGTATGGTGAAGAATAGCACCTGGACACTATGTAAATTCCATAGAATTTGTTTCAACATGGGTAAATAGAAGCAAAGACAACACATAGAGTTGACTGAATTTACCAAGACTTGGTTAGGTCAGGATTTTTGATAAAAGGAGAAGGGAAAATTCCAGACAGACATTAAGTAAAAGAAAAATAAAGTTCCTTTCTTGGCACACCTGAGCTTGTGTCCTAGGAGTTTCATGACCAATACACATGTCTAAATCTACCCCAGCTTCACTTTTAAAAGAAAATGTTTGCTATTATTTTATCAAGTGTGATTTATCATATTTCTCTGACAAATACTGCATGTTTGATAATCTCCTGCACATGGCCCCAAAGGAACTAAAAGCCAGGTAACTGGAGAGAACCCACATTTTATTTCAGCTGGATTATTTGGGGGATTATAATTTTTTATAAATTAATTCTGATTTTATATCCCAAGTTATTGTAAAGAGCTCTTTTAATATCTCATCTTCTGAGCCTTCAGTGCTGATTTCCACATTACCTTTGATTCATAAGTCTATAATTTAGTCTGATGGGATCTTCAGTGATTTAAAAAAATATGCTTGCTCCTCCTTCCATCCACAGTCCTCTCTTCTAATTCTTATTTTAGTTTTTGTTTGGATACAGCTGGAATATACCTGCCTGGTGAGATTCATGAGCTAGCTACTTCACATTAAATTTTTAAAATGCTGCATAAATGTCAAAATTTTATAATTAGGCTTTAACATTCCAGCCTCTCCCTATCCCACCAAACTCACAAAAAGGGGAAGAGAGAACGCCATGCCCTTTTTCAGTAATTATGTCCAGACAAGCCCTTGCACTGCCAGCAGGATACGATGAGAATGGAAAACAAATGGATTCTAAATTTCTAAAATACAGTGTACAAAGCATGAAAAAGGAATGAAAGAGTTGCCCCATCCCCATCCTTTTCCCCTTTTAGTCCTGCCAGACTTTTCCTTTGTTCTATTTTCTATCTCACTGAGATTAAAGTGCTGATCTCCCCACTTTTGAAAATGATGTCACTTTTTTTTTTTGCCTCGACAGAGAGCAAGTTCATTGCAACTCTACTATGTGACTGATGGCTTTGAACAGATAAAGCAGAGGGGGAAAACACATTTGGCTAAGGTATGAAACTCAAGAGACAGGTTGACAATTAAACCGGCAGTGAGAGAGATGACAAAGGATAAGTAGAAATAGATGGCTGGTGTAAATATATCTTTCATATTCGCTTTTATGGCCACTGGAAAGCTATTTTTATTTCCTTGATAGTTTTATCCTGAAGCTATGATGTGGGCTAAAATTCATTTTGTGTGTTTCCTGGTGAGGGCCATACAATTTCAATGACATTATTTCAGGCAGGTCATCGTAGATGTATTTGATGTTCAGGATGGGAAAGACAATTTCTTTTGCCATCAAAAAGGGAAAATAGTTTGGTTGGTACTGAATCTGATTTATTATAATTGCTGATCATTGGACTACATGGCAGTTTATATAGGAACCATTTCAGACATAAAACCAGATTGAAAGCATAATGCACATTCTAATGCCATTTATGTTGTTTAAAATTATCAGTGACAGATATAGAACTTGGGAATTTAAAGATTTCCTTTTATCACCCAGGTCCAATCCTAGTGGAAGCGGTGGGGCTTTCAAGTGGTTGCAAAGGCCAAACTGAAGTATTTGGCATCAAGTGATTAAATGCACACACACATGCAGACAACCCCCTAACATGGACAGAATCTCGTGAAAATAACCTTCTCATCTGCATATCTCTAATTGGATTTCCCCTATAAAAACGTCCCTATCTTTCCCGTAGATTAAAAAAAAAAAAGTGTTTCAGGGATAGGGATGGAGGTGGGATGATGCAGACAGGTGAGTAGTGGATCATGAGATGAAGGAGCTACTGAGACAAATGTTCGCCAGGCTGGCGCACATCTGACAAGACCACAACTAATTCTTTCTCTTCTTCTGTGGATTTACTGTTCCTTGCTGTCACCTTTGCTTACCACCAGCCTTCTCTTTTAAGGAATAATAGAAATATTTATGATCACATCTTGCATGTCAGTAGAGGATGGTATGCATGTAACAGATGTGCTTTCACTCCCCACCCCCCACCCCTGCAACCTATTACACAAAAGTCACAGCATTTTTCTTTCTTTCAGTTTCCACTTGGTCTTGAAGAAAACCTTCTGAATAGCAGCTAGGATATTGTTATCCTCCAGTTCACTCGCCGTCTCCACCCCAGTATTTCCATTGGCTCTCCATGGCTACAGGAGCCATGACTTGGTTCCTGCCCATCTCTTTACCCTTGCTTCTTGTCAAGCATTCTCATTCGGTGTTTGCTTGGGTCCTACTCGAAGGTCTGGTTGCTGAATGTCCTTAGCTATTTCATACCTCTCTTCTTTTGCTTGTACTTTTTCCTCAGACTGGGAGGCCCTTAAGACTCATAAACACCTAATGAATATCTCCATTTCTCTCTAGGCTAAGCACAAATATGGCCTCCACTGTGAAGTCTTTCATTTATTCAGGAAGAATTAATCTCTCTCTCCTTTTGGTCACAACTTATCTTCTACTTATAGTTTGAGTTTAGCATCTTTATTGCATTTCTTTTTTAAGTTTTGTGTCTGTCTCTCATCACCTGATCCTAGTGGCGGGAAATACCCACCAGACGTGTAGTTGAAAATTAGTGCTCATGTTGTGAAAGTTTGATGAATAAATGGATGCACCTAGCCTGGTGTTTGATTTCAGGCAATGGGAATTCAGGACTGCACACCTGCTTTCTTAGTTAAGGTTATAACATTTTGCTTAGGAAAAAAAATCCCCAAACGGGGGTGGGATAAATAAAAATTAATAAAAACAATAAAAATCTTAAAAAAATGGCCTAGCTAGAGGGATATTGTGGAATTTCATGATTTGTGATAACAAATAATTTTTCTTGTTAATGAGCAATAATTTCTGATTGTTCATGATGTGTGAGCAACGGACCCCTTAGTATTCTCCATCTTCCTGATTTCATTTTATAAGCATAAATAAAATAACTTCAGACAAAGCAAAACTGGTAATTAATATGTCCTCGATCCATCCAAATGCATGTACCTCTCCAACTTTAGAAGTTACTCCTTGCTTGACATTCTAAAAGGTGCCTTCTGACTTGAGTGATCCTTGCGTTTCCTTTTTTTGGATTGTTGTTTTGTTTTATTTTTCCAGTAGCTGATAGAGTGGTTGAGTTAGGTTTGAGGGGGTTGGATTGAAACTGAGTGCCCCAATTAAGTACAGGGCTCTTGCCTTGAATTAGGGCCAGGTGCATTATGCAGAGTTCAATCTTCTCTTGAATGTGGTGAATGCTGGGAAGGTGGATAATGCAGGTTAGGATAGCATCCATATATTTGTATTTCACATTATTTTCATTTAGTCAAGTCCTTTATGTATCAAAATGATTTAGTAATTTCTGATTATCTTAGTTCATCTTATAGGAGAGCCAGAATCTGCATATCAATGAATAATATCCCTAAAGTCTTGGGAAATTAAAGAGGTAATGGAAACCCTCAGTATACTCCTGGAACAATGACAATTATTTGGTGATCACAGAGCGTCAATAAGGTAAAAAAGAAATGTACACTCTTAGTGTGTGACCTATTTTTTTTTTTTTTTTTGAGGTACTGGGACCAGGGATTGAACCCGGGACCTCATATGGGAGGCTGGCACTCAACCACTGAGCCATATCAGCTCCCCTGAGTTGGCTCCCCTGAGATGGCTCCCTCATCTGTTGTTTTTTGCTCATTGTTTGTTTGTTCTCTTTAAGAGGCACAGGGAACTGAACCCAGGACTTCCCATGTGGGAGGTGGGCTCTCAATTGCTTGAGCCACATCCTCTCCCTTGTATTTTTATAGATAGACTCTTTTTAACCTGAACCACTTTGAGTGGTGGCAGGTGTTGAAATTTTTGTTTGAGTTCAAGGAAATAGTTTCAGAGAATAGAAGTAAGATGGACAAGCTTTCAGGGTTGGAGAGTACAGAGTCGAATTAAGCTGTGGTCCTAGATCCATGCTTCTGCTCTTCATCAAACAGCCGTTAATACCTGACTGTGAGAAAGTTGAAGTGAGACAAATATTTGTGAAGTGCTTTTCCCAATTAAGAACAGCAAAGCACTGGCAGACAGCAAGATGCTTGACTGGATTTGGATACTTTGTAAGTGCTTTGTCAAAACCCGTTTCAGGATCCCCAATATCTCACCTTTCACTGTTATTTCAGGGATATGTGTATCTAGGTTAAGGAAATCAAATAAGCACTTTTTCTATTTCGTTTTCTTAGAGCAAAAGGGAAATATATTCCAAGCTTTTAAAAATTTTATTTATAGGCATTTTAGGAAGACTAAAGAATGCCACCTAATCTTGGCTCTCAGAAAATATTTTGGAATATCTTAGTCTGAGTTCACTGAGGAGCAGAACAGATTCAGAAAAAAGATTCAAGAGCTAGTTGTTTATTTGGGAGGTGCTTCCTGGAAATACCCATTGTGAAGTGGGAAAGTAGAAATAGGCAAAAGATGGCCAGGCTAAAGAAGGTCAAGGTAAAGCCAAGTAAAGATGTGTTGCCAAGCAAGTTCCCACTGGGAGAAGCTGTAACTTAGTCCTGATGGGGTACTCTAGGAGCCAGTGTATTATGCACAGCTCTTGGCTCTGAGCCCTCCCACTTGTGGCATGAGGGAGCTGAGTTACAGGACTCCTGGTATTCATTGGATGAGGGCTGCTGGGATAGGGGATGGGTGATGGGGGTAGCTTTTCTTACTTGGCACTCCTAAAGACAAAGTGACCTCTAATGGCCCGAGAAAGGCCTCAGGCAAAGTGACACAGATACCACAACTTCCAAGTGGAAGCTGGAAATCCACCTTGTAGACAACTTCTGAGACATCTGTTGATGTCATTCATTCAGTCAGGAATGGCTTGTGTGCTTCAGATACTAATTCCTACTGGATATTGGGTGAAATTCTCTCTGTGGAAGAAGGTATACTGCACATTCCCAGCAGGGCAGCCAGCAGCATCAACAGGAACTGTATCATCATTGCATTCTAAGCAATTCACGGATGGTTTAAGCATGTTGATAAAAAGCCAATGGGATGGGCCTTGATCATTGCTAATACCCAACAAACAGAACCAGCACTCATGTAACACACTTAGAACTTCATCAATCATATTGCAATTATTGCAAGGTCTTGAGATTGATGTTGACAAATACATAATAGGTCCTCAATACATATTTGTAGAATGAATTACTATTATTGTTGTTGTTATTTTTACTAAAGTGACCTTTCTTACAGAATCACACTATCCAACCTTTATTCTAGAAAACCTGAATGCACTCCCTGTTGTTTATCTTAATTGAGGATTGATTCATCTGAACTTAACTCCAGACTTGCTAGGAAGTATGTATCTTGGTTAGGAGACTTATATGAGTGTTATAAGCAGCATTTATATCATAATAGGCTTTCCTATTTCCTGACATGCTGTGATGAAATCTCCTGGCCAGAGCCTTTTCCAAGGCCATTTTATATGTCAAATTTCAGTCAGTCTGAAGGTAGTGTTGAAGTCTGTAATGAATGTCACAGAACAAGCAAGACTATGGATTAGCCAAGAAATCCTGTGAAAATCAGTGTGAAGAGAGGAGTTCTAGTTCATTGGTACAAGAAGGAAGTCCCCCATGAAGCTAGTGATTTTATTGACAAATTTAAATCAGACAAATGACAGACAATAATTATGTAAATGCTTATTGCCTTAGATAATTAGATAATTTCAGTTTCCCTTAATCTTGCTTTTCTTCATGTTCAATTTTATCCTGTTGTATATGCATCTTCATGAGCCATATGAGATCATTTTTGGGAAAGTACATTTTGATCCATAAGCTTATTATGGAAAATGTAGGTTCAAAGAGGCTTAGGGAAAAAAAAGCAAGGTTTTTCTTTTGTGAACTCAATTTTGTTCACTTTTAAAGATGGATTAACACTCAGCCTATAAATTCAAAGAAGCTGACAACACTTTTTAATGTGAACCAAAGCAGTTGTCTTCAGCACGCAATTTGTTCATTTTAAAAGTCCAGATTATATAAAATACTATACAGTAGTTCTTGAATAGATCTTCTCTTTTTGTTCTTTTAGAAATTTGCTACAAAATTTCAACCTCATCAACCAAAAAGATATCTTCAGGTTTTTGTTTTTTTTTTTCTGTTTGTATTTATAGCAAGAGAATAAAAGGAAAGATGAAGCAGTATTTCTCAGTGATTTGTTCGGAAATTCTTCTGTTGCCCTTGACCATGACAGACACAGAAACACCTCCTATGCATTCTACATTTGTAGTAGGATGAGTAGCTTCCAGAATTAGGTTTTATGTTTGGCCTTCTTCTAACTCACATTAGAACAGAGATAACTTGAATGAGAGTACTAGCCCTTCCTTCTTAAATCTTCTAGATGTTAAACAGAAGTGACCCTTCACCTGACTTATATCTCCCAACCCCAAAATAAGATGTGGCAACATTTGGTATTTTAGGATTGGATAAGAAGCAAAATTTATCCTGAGATAGCTACTTGACATATCTAGATTTCTGATTAAGAATTTTAATTGAATTAAAGAGAGAAATGCTTCCAGAGTCTATATTATATCACTGGCCTGGATTACAAATGGTATCTTTGAAAGAAATCTTGGTTTTATTCACCCATTCATTCTTTTGTATAAATTGATAGAGTTGGACATTCAGGTTTTTTGACCATTAGTTTGAGATGTTTCATCTATAAAATCATTTATTTGAGATAGAATGCTACATGTCCCTTCTATTCATATTTCTGAAACTTGTCACATATGGAAAGCTACAATTTTCCAGTGGAATCCTTATTTATCAAACACAGCTTTTGTGAGGAAAGCAACACATTTTTATTTTAGACAAACCCAATTTGTTTGCACATAAAATATAAAGTGAAAATTATATTGTACTGTGTTTGCAATACTGTGAAAATACTGGGATCTTATTTTGACTAATTACACATCTTAACTTATCCTATAATGAAACATTTAGCTGAAACATATTCTTGCTTTTCACTTTCTTTTAAAGTAGAGGTGTGAGTTTTCCTATCTTGGCTGTGTTCCAATTTGTTCAATAAAATTACATTTTCTTTTAAAAAGTCCTCTGCTTAAAAACTACCTTTCATTTCTTTGCCTAGAGTTTCATATTTACTCTAGAGATGCTGTAAATCAGAATGAGATGTTAGCCCTACAATGACTATGGGATTTTTTGAGATGAAAAATATCATTTGGTTATTATGTACTTTAGAGTTGGCAAAGTACAGCCCATAGGCCACATCCAGCTAGACTTCTCTTTCTCTGTATGGACTTCAAGCTGAGAATAATTTTTACATTTTGAATGACTGCAAAAAAAGAAGAAGAATATTTCATGACATAAGTATTGTTTGAAATTCTTTTGTCAATGATCATAAATAATGTTTTATTAGGGCACAGCCATACTTATTTATTTGCACATTGTTTATTACTGCTTTTGTACTAATACCCAACAATGTGCAAAAAATTGAACAGTTGCAACAGAGACCATATGGGTCATTAAGCCTAAAATACCTGAGTCTTTACAGAAAAAGTTTGCTGACTCTGATTATATATATGTATATAAAGGGAGCAAGAGAGGGAGAGTAAGAGGGAGAAAGAGAGTGGGAGATTAAGAGGGGCGGGGAGACCATTCAACAAAAAAAGTTCTAACTGCTGTTTAATCTCAAGCATATTTGGACATGTTTATATTATTGTAGAGAACAAAGTTATTGCAACCAATATCCTTTGTCCTAATTTACACTTCATTTGAATGTAACCTAGGAATCAGCAGACAGAGGCTCCCCGTCCTGCTGTCCTATTAAAACATTACTAGACCATCTTCATTTAGGTAGATCTATTGCCTCCAGGCAAAGCTGTGGTTTTCACTGCTTGGCAGACACTGAAGTTTAAATAAACACCTTTTCAACATGCCATTTTTCCGGCTACCATGCCTCTGGCTCACACAGTCTCATAAAAAGCTTTAAATTTACTACATTTCTAAAAGGATACAGTTTGTGCAGTAGGTAACTGTCACATTCGATATAGACATTGGTGAACTATATTCACAGAGCAAATCAGTTATTCCTCTCCTTTGCCCAGAGATGGGAAATCATTTCATTCCATAAAAAAACCTTCTGATTTTATTTCATATTTTTATAGCTGGAAATCTGAAGCTGACTCGTGACTTGGGTGGTGTTGGTACTTTTAAAATGTCCTTACCCTCATTCTACTGGTAGAAAAACAAATGTTTATGCATGGAGGACCACTATTGTTTGTTGCACAGGTATAATCCCTTTAGTGAACTTAGAAAACCACAGGGAATAAATACATCTTTTGGGTTCTTGCTCTGTGTACTTAGTAATTTTTTTTTCTAAATTAATGCCACTAAAGACCTGTGCACATTAATACTTTAAGTAAATGGTTCTTTCCAACTACAGTTAATAACCAAATTCACTCTGCTAGACAATACAGGCTAATATCAAGATGATCTGGCTAGTGTAGACATTTATCTATCATTTAATGATTTTAGATACAACTTTTTTATGAGTTTAAAAGGTAAACACATGTTAAAATTCTGCTAAAATAAACAGCTCCCATTTCTTATTCTGAAATCACTTTATAGGTAGGTTCATATGACAATATAGGCTCTTTGAAATCATTATCTTCTCTGTGTGCTAATTAAAATATTTCTGCCTTTTTACTAAATATCTTTACAAGTATAAAATGCTGTAAATTGTGAAATATATTTTTAATGGACTGTGGCAAAAAAAAGTGTTTTTTCCTTGAAAATAAATTGAAGATAATCTTTTAGGAATGTTGGGAGGAGGCAAGAAAGGAAGTAAGGGATTTGCATTTCAGAATAGTGATTGATCCTGAGAAAATGGAAGCCCCCCAAAAAAGCACCGTGAGCTGCCATCAGAGAGGTCGGAATTGTCCTTTGTTTCCATACTGTTTGTTCAACTAATTCCACTGGGGCCAATACAGGTGAAATCTGTATTTCATCATTCTTCCAATTCCTTTCACTACACTTGTTCTCCCTACCCACAAATACAGTGGGGCATTATTTATTTGAAAACAGTGAAACTGACCCTTGCCTGCAAGCTGCCAGTTCCTTACTGGGAAAGGATTTGTCCAACATTACGTCCTGATTCACTTCATTAAAGGTGTTGAAACAGTGGGAATGGTGTTGGGAATGACATTTTCTTTTATATAAATAGTCTGTTTGGACACCATTCTTGCACTTAAAGTTATATAAGATTTTTTTTCCTAAAATATAATTAACCTGTACTTACCTGGCAGGGGAGATACAATGATCACGAAGGTAGTTTTCCCAAGGTGAGGCTTATCCATCGCACTTCGGAGGTGCTGACCCCTGAGATTTCCCAAAATGTGGGAAACTCAAGTACATAATTTGTGGTAGTAGGGGACTGGGTTTGTGCTCTCCCTTGGAAAAAAATATAATTAATGTTGCAAAAATAAGTTTTTTGGAGAAATGTTAAGAAACAGTAATTATTTGAATTTTCAGAGCATCTGATATCGTTAGTGTCCAGCTAAAGCTAAATGATGTTCTCTTATTTTAAAAACAACTAATAAAAAGCGAGGTGTCTTTGCAAAACAGGGAAAGGGTTTAAATATATATACATTTTTCTTTTTTAAACTCTGCTTCTTTTTAATGACTTGGGTGCAAGTTTTAATAGCTTTCTATCTATGATGTGTTGATTTTTTAAAAATATAGTGCCTAAGTATTACCTTTATTAAGTTTCAGATATATACAAATAATATCTATATTTTCTGTTCTAAGATATTAGAATAACCTATCATGCGGACATCTAAACAATGACCACATTTGGGTTGAAAACACTTTGGAATTGAAAGGCTGTTTCCAATTCCTACTTTTATTTGTAAGTCTTTCGGTTGGAGACTGCTAAGATAAATTTGTTTCATTTTTATTTTTATTACTGTATTGCCAGTTTCTCTTCCAAATTACATTTTTAATAAATTTGATCTATAACCATTTTGAAGGGTGAAAGCCCATAAACACATCTTTCTGCTTTAATTGCCTTTATAAAGCACTTACTCAAAAGGGCAGTTTTTCTTCCCAATTGTACCACCCGTATTTATAAGTGAATCTGCCAGCCTCTCAGGATTAACTGAAACTCACTACTGGAAATAAATCACATACTGTTGGTTGTCAACTAATATATGCATGTTTAAATTGAAAAAAAAAAAAATTAAAGAAAATAATTGCCTTTTCTGGCAGGTTATGTGACAATCAAAGGTAATGTTCAGATTTTTCATTTCTTTACAGTATCATATATCTTATAATCTACAAATCATTGTCAGCTCACTACGGACTGTAACTTTTAGGCAGTAAAAGAACCAGACCTTTTGTCATAGGCCAACAGGCTTGAGCAAGTTTTCTTCTGGGCGCCAAGCCACAGAAAGAGTGTCTTTCTCTTCTCTATTTGGATATTCACTCTTAATCAGGTGATTTCAATCAGAGTCATGAACTTATGTTCCAACTACATGCCAGGACACCCTCGCTGAGCTCCACCCTGATTTTTCTCTCAGTTCCAACACACATAGCCCACTGCCTTCTCCACTTGAATGGCTCTCTGGCTCCTCAGCTGTAGCATGTCCAAAGCAGAACTCCTGAATCTACCCACAAACTGTCCTCCTCATCTCAGTCCATAGCCCTGACATTTAATGCTCAGAGCCAAAACCTTGGGGATATCCTTGACTTCTTTTTTTTTAATATCTTTTTTTTTTTTTTTTAAAGATAATTAGATTACATACATTTTACACAAAAATTACAGGGATTCCTATGTGCCCCACTCCCCACACCTCCTACACCCTCCCACATAAACATCCTTCATTAGTGTGGCTTTATCCTCCATATTCTGCATCTATTAGCAACTATAATGGGCTCTGTCTTCACAATACAAACAAATAATGCATATAATATGTCCATGTCTCAGCATTTACTCAGCTAATTCTGGACAAAACCACAATCTTCTCTCACCTGCACTCTATTATGCTAACAGGTTTCCCAGCCTCTAGTCAGTTGTCCAAGTACCAGCTATAGAGGTATATACATATATATGTTTTTGGGTTGCATTAGGTGTATTTCTTCCCTTATACTACCCTATTATTAATACCTTGTAATAGTGTCATACATATGTTATATTTCATGAAAACATCTTTATATTTGTACTATTAACTTCAGTCATCCTCCACCACAGGGGTCATTGTATTATTCAGCCCTCTATTTTAACCTCTAGCTTTTCTTCTGGTAACATACATGACCCAAAACTTCCCCCTTTCAACCAATAGAGATATTTTAAAATGTAAAATAGTTAATTCACACCCTGTCTCAACACTTGCAAATGGTCTCTGTCCCACTCAGAATGAAATCCAAGCATTCATCTCCTTTCACTACGCTTCACTCACATTGCTCCATCCACACTGACCTCCATGCTTTCTTTGACCAAACCAAACCCATTCTTGCCTCTGGGCCTTTGCACTTTCTGTTCTGTCTGAGCTGCTTTACCTCAGATTTTGGATACTTCACTCCCCTACTTCATTTATGTACCAGCTCAGATGTCACTTTGAGTTCCCCCTGAACCTAGAAAGGTAATGTAGACCTCATGACTAAAGTATGACACCTTTTCATCAGGAAAAAGAGGAAAAGAAAGAAAGAAAAAAAGATTATGCCCTAATGTAAATCCTCCAGTGCAAACTTTCAGGATTTCTCAAAATATAAAAACATTCCAGGTATATCATCCTCAGAATCATCTTTGAGTGAGGACGGTGAGTAAGTCTTACTGCCCAATGGCACACTTTAATGATAATCGCTAGTTTAATTATGCATAGCGGAAGTGATATGTTTGAATAGCAGCAAAAGAGAAGTCAAGTTAGATCTAATCTGCTTTAATTGTGTATTATTTGGAAAGGGTTATTTCCCTTCCAAGAACTCTAGCTGAAA